>JAMKCH010043423.1:0-43470 GCA_023653785.1 Ophioderma brevispina
GTAACGTCCTGAAATTAATAACAAAACATAGGGTGAACTTCATTTTTTTTTTTGATTCCCCGGCAATCTAGATTCTCATCAGTCTATAGCACTCTGTCTTCATTAGGATCCTCCTGTCAGATGGTCAGATTTATTTACCAGTTTTTTAGATGCTGCATCTAAAACTGTAAATAATCTGAGCAGAGGAAAACCTAGCGCCCGGAGGAAAAACCTGCCGGAAGCAAGTTTGTACTGGGCAACCATTGCACTACAGCGCCGAGACCGGGGGGATCGAACCCGCTCCAGTCCTGAGCTCCTTGGTGGCAAAGCGAGGGAATTACCGCTGGGCTACCGCTTCCTATCAGAAGCATTTTCATATTTGTCAGGATTGATATAAAGGTGGACTACATCTGACTTAATAATTTTGGTTGGCAGAAACAACACACGCGAGCTTATGACTGCGTGGAAGGCAATCCTCTAGCCAGTGCTGGAGGCCACATCGCACTTGTTTCCTGACGCGTACATTGGTCAAAGAAATGCGCCGACCTCCGCGTTAGCTTGTGGCGATGTTATTAACATGAGGTATGCTGTATCTCCTGTCCAACTAATTTTTAATCATATTACATACATTTCTTTAGAATCTGAATTCCCATCATCCCTAATAAGGCCAATGTTAGTAACCTATACCCGATCACGCGTGGCGACTATTATCGCCGCCTACTTCCGTGGGCGTCGCCTCACCATCCGCCTGGACTGGGGGGCCAACTCCTTTTGCATTTCTCGTTTATACACCCGTTTTTACGTATTGTCACGTGTTACCACAACAAAGCGACGAATTTTGTATTCAGTTCCTGACGCAAAAAACCAACACTATTTCACTGTTACCCATTGTATATCATCATGGGCGGCGCAGGAAAAAAATGTACATGTCTTGCTGCACAAATAAGGCTAAAAAGTACAACATGGAAACGAACTGCGTGCGAATTCACTCTCTAATGACACAAATGAAACAATTCATCGTATCCATTTCCCAGTCTAAATAACCACATTGCTAACGCGCCGGTCATTTCACACGTTGTAACTGATGGTCCGCCAGCGTAGTCACATTCCATGCCAAACAGCTAAGTTTTTGTTCAATCTCCGAAATCGATCACATGGCACGGAAGTGTCCTTTCTAAAACACCAACAACCCGCATCGGAATGTCACGTTTTTTCACGCAAATACGTCGGTCCCTTTGGGAACTATGCAGTTTTCACGTATCACGGAATATATTCAACAATTCTATTGTTACTTTTTCTTTGGGATTAATGTATTGTGTAACTTTGTGTAATAGTCGATGAAGGCTAATTGCATGAAAATTGGAGGTGGGAGGTAAAAATATAACTATGGATGGGTGCAGGGTGGTGGGGGTCCGGGGAAGGGTGTAGTGAGTGGGGGTAAGTCGGTTCTTTCTTTTCATGGCTGTTTGAATTTTACCGACAAATTATTTTTCCTCACCGGCTTGTTATTACCATTTTTAACACGTATTTCTAACCCCTAAGCGTTCATTTCCTAGTTCACCGCAAAGTGGGCGAGATCACCTTTTCAATTTTTACAACCAAGCATTAAGACACTTGCCCTGGAATTCCAGTTTAGCCAGTCCCTGACATCATCCTTCCATAACCATGGAAATAAACGTGGAAAATTGTTTACCAATGCAAAAACGTGTAGTTTGTAAATTCCTTATGTATCAGATTATGGGCTTATTAATTTCGTCGTTAATCATAGGCGGCAGGTGTGACTTGTGTTTTGGTGGCCGGGATGCCCCCCAGTAAAGGCGGACGTAGAGGTTGCCTTTTCCTAGCTTCACCGTCGGCTTCTTGTATACTCTGTCATAATTCCTTTCTTCTGTGCCAAAACTACGCCCACTTTCCCGCCAGACGAACCATGACAACGTGCAAAGGAAATACATAGAATGCGCGTTACATGCAGCAACTCCACCGCGCGTCATGTAGACGCCTATTTCAGAAAGGAATTTGTGACGGCAACTTAACAGTAACAAAATGCTACATATTTGACATAAACATACTGTCAAAATACTAAATCTTCATTATCATCATCATAGCCCCAACAATTCCAACAAGCCTTGGGCCTGCGTGATCGTCATAATTGCGGCTGGGCCTGGCCTAGGCTAGGCTAGGCTAGGCCCTAGCCTAGGCCCCTAGCCCTACCCCTGTCTGCCCTAGTACAAACAATTCACATCATATGCTTACTTTGTGCAACATACTCTAATGCACCGTTTTGAGTTGCATATGCTCCCACGGAGCATGCTACAGAATTCAGAAAAATTCGGATCAAGCTTATGGATATCGAATAATGACTTTAAGGGGAGAATTTAGTATTGGTGCCACCACCCTGTGAATTCGGCAGCCTCAAGCAACGGAATAACTGCATGTTGAAAGATGAGGTGGCAGAATACTGAATTCATACCTCCAGTTTAATTTCAACAAAATTGGACTGCTTTTGTTAGTGTAACCTGCGATGTTCAAACTCTAACCGATAAGAAAATGAGCAAAATTCAAAACACCAACCTTTATTAGCGCGTAAATCACACCGTATTCACAACCCCAGCCTGTCTTTTTGCAAATTGAAATTGTGCGACTTTTCATGAGTACAACTTCGCTGGTTTCCATTGTGCTACATAGGTTCACAGTCTGCCGAGTTGAAGCTTTATAACACACCATCGTAACCACCTTTCAATAAAATTTCCTTTAAAAAGAGCCGGGAATAGAGGCAGTTTTAGTTGATACGGACCAATAATGCATAATAGTTATATTGGTCAAATCATCACCCGGAAAACAATCACAGATAACATATTACACCAAATAGGCAGATAGAAAACATGCAGTCAACAGTCTCCCGTTGTTCATAGCGGGGGGGCGGACTAGCGCCTTATAAAAAATACACAATTTTTTTCCTCCGACCCTTTTACTCCAAAGAATTTGTTGTTAGGCCCGCCCCCTAAATTTAACCTTCTGCCGCCACTGCCGTTTTTTGTATGAAAAGATTTGTTTCTGGTCCAAACGTAATAGGGCTAGGCCTAAACGATAATTTTATCCTCCACTGTTGTTTTTTTTCGTCGCAAAATACGGTGAGGAATTTTTGATACTCATATTTTTATCGGCAAACAGAGTACCCAGAAGGTCTAACCCGACGGTCGAAAGTGTTTGATTCTGTCATCTCTTGGATATTGTTTGGAGGGTACTTTCCCAGCAGGACCTTCATTGTTGAAAGGGTTCTGCATGCGTCGCATGGTTCTGGGTGTTGTTTGGTCCTAGACCTTTATGCCCGATTGTTCTGCGATGTTCTGAAGCCGGCTATGTGGTGTCTAAGGAGGTCTCCGAACACATGTTGAACACAAGCTGAACACGACCCGGTGCACCATGTGTTCTCAAAATAACATGCTTTAATTGCTGAAGTGTTCTTTAATGTGTTCTCTGCAGAACGCTTCATCGTGGAAGCATTCTGGATGTGTTCTGGAGAACACTACCCATTCCAAACATATTGTCCCGCGTTCTTAATTGTGTTCTGCAGTGTTCTGCAATTGCTTTAAGTGTTCTAATGATGGTCTTCGAACAACTATTGAAACACTTGCTGGAACACGGCCCACGCGTCATGTGTTCGTCAAAATTTGCATGCTAGTATTCGCGGTCCAGTAGCTCAAAAATTTTGGATAACTAACCACCAATTATTATGATTGGATTAGGTAGGAGATATGATGATCTTCAAGCAGATGTTAGCGTTAAGGTCTGAGATATCCATTGAGGAGAAAAAGTGAAGTTTTTCATCCTCGCCCATTTTGTACAGTACCGAATGGGACCAGATTTAGTGTTGGAAACCATTAAGGAAGTGAGTTCATTCACGCTTTTTGGAGAGTCTCTTCGACAACTGTGAAGTTGTGCATCTTGTGCACTAATTCCAAGATCGTCATCATAAATAAAACGACAGTTTCCGTACTCGTCCTAGGTTGGAGTCGTTGGTATTTTAGTGGTGTTTAAACCGGATAGGTGCAAGCACCCTCCCTTGTGGTAGACCATCCTTGAGCTTACGCCATCGACGACTCGTCGCCCCTAGCTGAACAAATAACATCCTGTGAAAGCAATCCTTTGATATCTAATCAGGCGGATTCCCTTTGTGAGTTCCAAAATCTCATGGAGTAAGCATATTGATAACATTGTCCGTAAGCTTCTGATAGATCAAAACCGGGAACACAACTACGGTTACCAGTCCCTTCTCGAAACCATCCTCGATGTTTTGAGTGATGTTGAGTACTTGGCTAGTTGATATTTTCTGGCCGGATAAAACCTGCTTTTGTTTAGGATAAGGTGTTCGTCTATCACAGGTGCGATACGGTTTGAGCAGGCAGACCTTCAAAGAGCTTGTAGGTCCATGGCTAGGAGTGATTATTGGTCCGTCGAGTCCGCCCTGGACTCTAAAACCGAAAATTTGGGATTTTTTTTTTAATTGCTACTCAGGGCCCTCGTTCCGAGGCCTTCGTAACGGTAATAAAAAAAACATCCAAATTGGTTAATTCCAGGGACGACCGTAGGGGGTATTCTGTAAAGAGTGTTTTTTCATGGCTAATCCCGATATGATAAAGAAACCAATATGGGTGGCACTGTGCCAACTCCTTTGCCCAAATTTTGTGTCGTACTGATATTTTAGTGGCCTATAAAATTACCCTGACCGTAAAAAAAGAATTGGCCTAATCAATATACAATATTTACATGATTTATTTACAATAGTTAGCGAACAGTTATCTTTCACAATTCCTTGTGCCCTCAAAACGCACCGCAAATAACATCGATTATGCAGTCTTCCAGTATCGCTCTTAATCTCTTCGCGCGATAGCACAAACCTGTAAGGGCCTTCTTTCTTTTCAATTTTTTTGTAGCATTGATTTGGGTAATCCAAACTTCTTTTGCCATCATCTAGCGTGCCGATTGGTTGAGTCTCTCGGCCATCGCCGTGTATGTTATCTCCGCGCCAATCGTCTCATGTATGGTTTTATTTCCAAATCGTTCATATTGAGAGCTTTCTGGCGTTCGACGTCTCTCATTAGGCTTAATTAGGGCATCAAAGTCGTTAAGTGTGAAGGCAGACATTATAATACTAAGGAAATAAAAAGTTCAAACGAAAATTAATATACTAATATATATATATATATAATATATATATATATATATATATATATATATTATCTTGAAGAAAACATCCCAATTATATATATTATATGGCACAATTAAAATAAAAAACAAGTTATAGATGAGTTTTTTTGAAAGCTCATGATGTCGATGAAAACAAGACATTTACTTTGCCGTTTCAAATTAGAGAATGGGGAAATGTTCGTCAAAATATAATGAATGAAAGGTGGTATTCCTTGATGAGAAAAAATGGCACATTTATTTTTACAAGTCCCCAGCTTGCGAAGAAGTATAAAGCACCCCTTATGAAGCGCTATCAAAAATCTGAGAAGATAAGCGAGTGAGACTTGATTGAGTTTTCCGATGATATCCAAAATTGCCCCCTCACCCACCAGAAGAGCGGCACCTCCATTGGGAGAATTAATTTTCAAGAAGCGAAACTGTATCGCATTATTTTAAATATCACATTTCGACCAATGCAACATGCATACATCAAACCTTAAGAGGGACTGCAATACTCACGCCCCGTTCTGCTGAGCGAGGACCGTTTTGCTAATTCTGCAAGAATAACCGAGTATGGCCAATCCGCTATTTCAGACTTATTCGAAAAAATTTAAGCTAAAATGGGCTTGAGCATAGAGGCTCAGCAGAGCCAAGGCGTAAACATTTGAATCGCTACTCTTAATGAATCTTTGTCAATATGAACTGGGCCAATAGGCCAGTGTCTTGCGGTCCAATCAACTATGTGTATTACAAAGTGGTAGATGCAAACAAGCTATGGTCGGGTGCCTCTGCGTAAATTTCTTTGCTGAATTTGTTTCATCATCATATTTATCAAGATATTCACATAGGTTGGCTTCATCAAACTCCCATGGAAACAAGGGTCCATCTCAATATATCTGCATATTTGCCATTTTATGTTTAGATTTTATAATATTGAAAGAGTGAGTTCGGAGTAGAGTAAACCCTGCCCGTAAAATTCGCAAAGACAAAGCATAAGGGAGGTCAGACGCATACATAGTAACATATAACCCAAGCACGATTGACCAAGGTGGACAAATTCTGTCAGAGGTTCCCAGATTTTGGGCGACGGTGATGGTATCGTGCCCGGACTCAGCAAAATGTCGTTACAAAATCACGCTAAATTCTACGGATGCTAACCGCACATCGTTAAACAAACATCGGCCGTGCAATGTTAAACAAGTGGGAAGTGAAATTGGGAAGGTCAAAGGTGTATACGCTGAACAACAGTGACATCTTCCATTGCTTCAAGATTTGTGCAGACAAAGAATGAGAGGAGATAAGCGGTTTTACACGGATCCAATTACGAGGCTGGTGCGAAAGCATAGAAAGATGCTGGGGACAAGGGCGCCGACACTAAAGACGTGAGAATCGCCACGGGCGTATAGCAATATCTATTTCACAATCCAACTTGATTTCAGAATTGCTTGAAGACGCGTATGCCATCGATCAATACGCACTGAAGGACAATCTATCGATTGAGATGACGTTCAATAATTACGGACGCGTAATCGTATCATCTGACGCCGCTGCATATACACAATTCCGATATCAGCATGGATTTCGCGAAGTTGTAAATTCACCAGAACTCATTAGACTTCTATAAAAGCTAAAAAACATCGGGGTTAAGTTTCAAGTTGTATGGAGAGTGGCCACCACAGGCAAAGCACACCGTAAATAAAGCACAAACTCACTGGATTTCCACCTTGATCCCAATCGCCAATCGATGAAAGATATTTAAGGCTGATATCGTGACCCGGCCGACGGCTGGCGCGAATTTATGACGTGATTCGGATAAGTTGTACAATCGAAATCACA
This sequence comes from Ophioderma brevispina, assembly GCA_023653785.1. NCBI lineage: Eukaryota > Metazoa > Echinodermata > Ophiuroidea > Amphilepidida > Ophiodermatidae > Ophioderma > Ophioderma brevispina. The sequence continues at coordinate 7,003 of JAMKCH010043423.1, forward strand.
AGGTGTCCACGACAGCGATGGGCTGCCGAATCAGATTATACTCCGCCGGCCCATGAAGAAACAAAAAACAAAGAAAAAAAACACCAAACAACACAAAACAAAATACAAAAAATCACACAACAGTTTAATGCAGATTTCAAAGCACTTTTCGGATGGGAAGTACGGCAATGAGTAATATAATAAAAGACGGGTGCGATGTAAGTTTGGCGAGTATCTGGACGCGAAATATGTTCTATGCCTCTAAATTTATTGGCAACAAGTACCGCAATTCTTCCAGCTACATCATTATAATTGTCCAACACTGAAATTAAATAAAACATACCACGACCAACAAATGACGATATTAAAGGACCGCCAGTACTTATTAATTGCAGACGTTGAAAAGATATTGTGGCTTGGATAGGTGCCTGCGCTAAATTATCGCAACCATCGGAAAGATGGAGACAGTAGGTTCTTTTTATTATCGACGACTGCGCGGCCATGACGGACATCAAGAAGAAGATCACAGGATTACCAAACTGGCATTCAGGGCCGCATGGCCCAATTGCTCCAATGGCATTCTGACACAAAAGTATAATTCCGTGCTGACTGATTTAAGAAACAAAATCGAGTGGATGCGTTTTGTTCCAATGCAAGACCGCGATAGCTTCCAACAAGGCCCTGAGATAAAAGTTATGTAATTCCCACGAAGGCAGACGAGGTGCTATGTGGAAATTATTGGCCAAGCACAAACATTCCAAGCTGGATTAATCATGGAACAACCAACAAGTTATAAATCATTAAATAAAGGAAAGTATTTATGAAATCAACAAGTATTGTGCCAAATGGGTGTTATATTGGTATTGCAGCTTGGTTGATTGTGAAATACATCAAGTGTACCGAAAATATGTGAAAAGTATATGGACGATTTGACTAAGATTATAGCTAAATTGAAGATAGATAGAGCAAGTCGCAAAGACTCCGTCCCCACGCTGGTCGGGATGCAATTCCGCGGTGCAGGGTGCAGGATGGCATCCCGCGGTGCAGTGTGCAAGCGCGGTGGAACTCATAGGAACGCTTATTGCTGTACAGCCGTGGCAATGAAAATTATATATCGGAAAGAACATTTACAACCTCAGAAATTGGAGGGGGAAAGGTTTGGAAGAAAAGAAGTGCGAAACTTTATTTCGCGGTATGAAACCTATATCGGCAACGTGATGACAAAAATCGATAAAATCAACCATCCGGTGCATACGCCACGATAATGAGGGCGTTAGTGCCTTCCGTCATCAAAGGGTAGTAATGCTAATCGAGGGTGAGAGGCTTAGTGAACGTTTGATTGAGAACCCAGTAATAAATTCGCACTTAGTACGTACCACTTGCAAATTATATCACAATTACGGGTCTATCTTGACACCTCTGACTGCCGCAAATACTGACGAGTGGGCATGTGGAAGCTGTACTCAAACCCCGCTCAGAGCAACCGCCAGAGCCCCAAAAGGAAGCAGAACCCCCGTCAACTACTTAAATCGGAGAAATTTTACTCAGATATCGGAGCAATTTTATCAGATATAGCAGCAACATCGGAGATTTTTACCCAGATATTGGTCAAATGTTAGTCAAAGATATTTCCTTATAATATGGAGCACGAGCAAAAACAATTTACTAGCGTTGAAACCCAACCAGACAGCGGAAGCGCCGTTGACGCAGTACCCACTCAGACTGAGGTTAACCCGCAGCCAAGCCCGCAAAAAATACAAAGAGAGTAGTGAATGGAAAGAAATTAGGAAAATACAGAAAGCAAAAGACAACTGCTAGCAGATATCGCGACGTAATTGGAAAATGCGCAGTAAGGCAAAGCAAATGCAAAGGAGGCTATAAACCACTCTTAAAAGTTATTTGAACAAAGAGCCTAATAAGAAAGCAGAGCCCCTTGGAGAATACCAACGCTTATAATTATTCGGGAGCGTATGTTGGAGGCTTCGATTTGTTGGAGTCCAAAGTGGCCCCCACCCCGTGCTGCTACCGACCTCCCCCGAAACCAGCTCATGCACGAGATGGAATATCGCAGCAAACCCCCAACCAGTTGATGATCATTTATGCAATATAACGGGGGCGTCCTGAAACTAGGGTAAAAATTATATTTACATTAGATATACATGGATTCGAACCCATACTGATGGAGCATATCACTCAGCTGTTATTACTGGTCTAGTATTTGCTAATTGTATGATTGCGGAGAAGGTACTCAAATTTAACCACCAACCTTGGCAAGTGGATGTTAAAGATTTGGGCCAGCTGGCTGTTGTAAAGGGATTTGCTGCGAATGACCCAGAAGTTGGTTAGTGAAGCAAAAGAGTTTACCGATAGTATTATCGAGCCACGCCATAAGTCGAGGTTAAAAAATACAATGTAAATAATATAGATGGCGGCTATGATAGGTGGGTGCACCGCAAATGCGTTCGCTTCCGGGAAGTTCTTACTTATCATGAGTATTTTGACGATAAAGCGTTCGTAGAAGACAAGACTAGCATTAGAAAGCGTCAGGAAAGACTGGAACGAATGGGGCGGCCAAAAGATTGCAGCACTATGTAATCAAAAGCTTCGAGAGGAATCGGAATCGGAAAAGCAATTCAAGAATGTTGACGATGCGCTGCAAGAATGGTACTATATACCCCCCGGCGAAAACCTGCACCGGGATTCCATCCCAACACTGGGCTGGGGTGCTGAACCACAGTGGAAGGATTACGTTGATGAACAAACTTTATCCGCACTGCAAATGGGAAACTTGTGATTATCGGTTGCTGGGATTTAGTTCGGGATACATTGCTTATCGATATTTATAGCAGAGACTCCCGTCTCCGCACCTCTGAATGGTATCCCAAACTACTTCACATTCCTATCACGCTAGCACTTGTTTTCTGGCCTCTGTAAATGAAATGTAATCTAAAAATGCGAGATTCCATCTCGCGCTCCGAAGAAACTGCCTTCCAAATTCTTGTAAATGATTCAGGGATAGCCAGCAGAATTTGGTGCATCAAAACAAATTTTCTTACGCCCTCATGACTATGAAATACAAAATTTGCCTGCGTTAGTAAATTATCGGGAATACTCGGGGGTCCAATCCCTAACTCTTTTAAGATTAATGGCGCATGTTGTAATGGTCTGTTATGCCATATTTTTTTAAGAAGTGTCGGACAGAGCCACTGACATGTATTAATGCTGGTGTAATCCATTCATATTTTAAATCGTTGATGACCGTTTCAAGCGCCGGGGTAATCTTCTCTCGGGCCAAGATGCAATCCATCCACGTTGTGAATGCAATTTTTTATAATATTAAGCCACACTGGGCAGTGTAAACAGTACTCTCTAATGTTGAGTTAAACCTTGCAATTTTTGCAAAAACCAACTGTTAAGCCAGCATTTGGACCATGAAAATAGTCCTCTAACGTTGACCCGAACATGCAATTTTTGCAAAACCAACCAGATGGACCATCTTATTTTTACAATTCGGATATAGTTGGGTTTGGGCAATTTGGGTTCTCCTCTCGGGGACCCCAAACTCCATATGGGTCATTAAGTTATGTTCTTCAAAATACTTTGTCACAGTCTGTATACAGGTTGACAATACTGGTTTACGGTGATAAATTTGTGCTTTCAGTGCACCACATTTTCGCAGTTCTATTTCGCATGATAGATGTAAGGTATCATGTGGTTATTATGTTATCACTATCTATATGGTCAATTTGTAGTCTGTTTGAATGTGTCCATGAAAAACTCGTATACAAAACGATGTAGCAATTATAGTTTTCGTTTTTTTATTACGTGGCTGTATTCGTATATAAACAGCATTGTTTCAGAATGTTAGAGTTCTCCAATATTTGAGATTTATAACTAGACGTCTCTCTTGCGCCATGATTTTTAAAAATAGGATGTTTTACATACAACCAGGCCATTTATTATAGTACTTGAAATTGCTTGTTCAAGTGAAAATTAAGTAATAAAAACAATTGCTCACCCATATTGGTTTTCTTTATCAGATCTGGATTTAGCTCATAGAATACCTTTATCACAGTAATCACCCTCGTACGTCGTCCCCTGGACTCTACACCATTTGGCTGATTTTTTATTAGCGTACGAAGGCCTCTGGTATTAATAAACCAATCCCAAAGTGGTAGAGTCCAGGGACTACTGTTTGGTTTTATTAGCTCTTGGGATTAATGGATCTTTCCCAGGGCTTTAGGAGTGCCATACATGTGCTTCCTCCGATCTTTGGGAACCTTGGAATAAGGCACAATGGTAGAGCTCAAGAAGACCATTTCTTTGCTACTGGGCGAAGTTTTTCAGCTGGCTCATGTGAGATATTATCAGTGCCTACTGCTTTTCCTGTTTAAGTTTAGGGTCGCTACTAAACCTCTTCGGTCTAGTTTGGATCTTCTTGGGCTTCTTACTACACTCGTCATTTAAAAGCCATTTGGTGGGCAACTTGATTGGGTGTAACAGTTGGCTGCTGTGGAGGGTTCTGTTGGATCCCCTTACGTCTTTCGGATTGTAGACCATGCTTTTCTTGCTGTTATTGGTTATCGGTGGATTTCATTAAGTAGGTCCATGTTTTTGATCTTTTCCTGGGAGATCCTCGTCGAAACTTCCTCACCTTTAGCAGTTGTTAGCTGAGAAAGGATCTGCTTCAACATGGTAGTATACTCTTGATATTTCCTTTAGCACATTCCTTGGAAAAGCCTGGTCTTATCTTGCCGTCCCTACGCCTCGTGGTATTAATCTCCTGTCAGTCTTGTTCGCTTAGTTGGGCACCATTGTCTAGGGGATTTGGGTCGCAAGTCATCAGTAATCCCTTGCCAGTCTGCTTTCCTGTAGTTTAAGCGACGCTTAAAAGGCACTTTGTTTGGTCTTACTGTAGAATTGACTTGGATAACCAATTGGTCGATGTTGAGTTATTGGAACAGGATCCAGAACATCTGCTAGAGATGTTTTACTAACAATAGCTATATCAGGGGTTGTAACCGCTCGTCCAACGGGGCATTAGTAAAATTTGGCACGCAGCTTAGAGTCTAGGAGACGCAGATGTTTGACTGTCTGCCCTTCTTCGACAGCTTGTCCGTCTTTATTAGTTTTCATTGTATCCCCATTAAGTACCATGGCTGTTGAACTCGCCAATAAAGTGAGTGATGTTTGGGTGGGATTCCCGATGCTGAATTGAGGGTGCTTGAAATCTACTGAAGAAGGTTTGTAGACTGATGTCATAGACAGAGCTGAGTCATATGATGACTTCGATGTTATTGTCAGTAGACATTGAGTTTGCTTCGAATTGGAGCTTGTGTTCAACGATATGCACTTCCTACTGTCCTGTTGTCTTTCGGTGGCTAAGACCATTCCTGGTATGGTTGGGGCGATGGTTTGCGATTCCTCTGTGTTTTCCCGCAACATAGGAGTTTTTACACATGTTGTGAGGTTGTTACACATCTCAGCAATGATGTTACTTTTGCACTAGAAATTCCCTCTACGTTCAATGACACCATAGTCAAGAAGACTAGGAAAAGGCCTGCGATGGGTTTTAGTCATGATATGGATATACTTGAGAAATGAGTTTATGGGAAGACAGTGTTTGGTGAGTAGGATAGTTCGCTGCTGCGACCACAAGACCACAGACGGTTTCTACTCTCCCCAAATTAGTAAAAAGACTTAATTGTCACCGAAGTGTAATAAGCTGGGACACGTCAATACGTTATAGCAGCAAATATAATAGACTTAAAGGTGCAACACTAACACAAAACAGTGTCACTAAAATTGAAAAATTGATTTTGCACCAATGTGTAAAGCATTTTATTAACAAGTCCACCATGTAAAAGGATTAAGCTGAAAATATTCTTTGGTACAAAATTGTGAAAATTTCTCATTTCGTATACGAGCAAATACTAAATTCAGCCTATGTTTTATATGGAATGAAGCAAATGAAAATCGCCTTTGGTTTCACTTAATTCTTTTGGAGATCTTATCTATGATGAAACTCACACATACGACACGATATATGGGTTTTGTACAAAATCTCTCGTGCATCTTAAGGGGGTTTTCCTAGATAGGCTTACAATTGACAAAAGGTTGCGCTTTGCTTCGGTTATTCCTGAGAAACATTGATCGGGGACTATGACCCATAGTTTGGGGAAAAAAAGGTCATTTTTATCCCCCTTGTGCTTTAGTAGGACGGCCCCCCCCACCCCTCGGGCACTTTAGCAGAGGGGGATTTCGTCATAGAAAATCTGTCGGTGTTGTCGTCGGCTCCTGTCCGTCTGTTTCCGTTTCTAACCATAGACCCCTGACCCAAATCCTTGATACCACTTGCACCACAGGACCTTTATGAGGGTATCTGCTGCTACTGCATTGTGACAGACGGGTCTGTAGGCCAAGGTCCAATGGTTATACTTTGTGTATTTTAGACTTTTCTGCTTTTATCCCTTTAACGAACCTGCAAACAGTTAAGTTTCCTGCTTTATTCCCAATACATATGGGTAAAATCTATCTTCTTAATTTCCAAACCAGGTTACTACATGACGTACTTATAACCACTATACAACATGTGAAATGTACCAGATTTCAATTTGATTGAAACTTGGTATGTGGGTTAGTGGTGCATATAAATAGAACAGACAAGAGACAGAGTGCAAAACTAACTACTTGACTACTAACTACTACCCACTATTCAGTCTTTTTTCCCAAATACCCTTTTTTTCAAATTGCTAGTGCTGTATCAAACACAGATACTAAATGCAATTTTTAAAGGATCCGACTTGTTGGTAGTAAACAACTGCATAAAAAATTGTAATTTCTTGACCAATATGGCATGTAAAGGTGCATGAACGAGAGATTTCAAATAACAGGTGTCCCCAAAAAATGATAAATTCTGATTTTTGTCGGGGGGCAAAGCTTTCTATCAAAAAATATCCCACTTGACACGGATTAGCAGGGAACTGTTCTTGGTACAAAAATGTGAAATTTCTAATTTGATTATTATACCAATTTACCTTTTGTTTTCATTTTAGACTTTCTGTGCCCAAATAAAAGGTAGGGAATCTATGAGTGTCTAAATTATGACATCATACATATACAGAAAAAAAATGATAAACTGAAAATCCCTCGTTGCCACTTTAAAGCATTAGACACTTACAGGGGTCTGTTCCATTATAAAACAACGCAAAAAAATATTGGATGGAAAAAAAACTGGGCGGTACTTGGTCATTAGTGGGATAGTCATATCCCAGATGTAAAGCTATACTGGCTGTGTGCAGAATTGACGTCAAAAAGTCGTCGTGCAAGTAAAAGATAACGGACGGGACTAAAAGCATAACAACAAAGGGTGCATATTACAGGAACGAAAAACCATTAGAGAGTTCGGAGGCCGAGAGTAGGGGAAGATGCCTGGATGGATGGCAGGGCCATTCCTTGAAGATCAAAACGATGTTGCCTGCAAGCATTGGCTAGTAAACTGTTCCAGAGACGTACATCGTCGATTAGAAGGAGAACTGGTCCGGGTATATTGTTGGTGGGATATTAGTATTTGAGCTGATGATATATTGGAGATATTCAATGGCAGGGTGACACACATGATGGAGAAGACATCAACAGTTCATTGTGTTATTTGATACAGATGTGCTTGAGCAGAAAGTTACGGAAATGAAGGAGTCCAATCCCAGGACTAGAAATGAGTGGTGTAACATGGGGTGTCTCTCGGTAATCAGCAAGAAGAAATCGTGCTGCTGCCGCTGGATTGATCGAGGACGGTTTATAAACTGTTGGGTGTAGGGATTCCATGCCTACAGATGCATACTCAATTGAGGGGAGCGTTACAGAGATTGAGGCTCTCGCTATGACTTCTTGTACTGGTGTTCAAATGCCCGTCTCAGTAGAACAAAGGGTACGGTTGGCTTTTCTTCCTGATTTGCCTCGGCGTGGCATTCATCGTAGATTTTAGAAATGGTTCTCCCAGATCGTCATGTTGATCGAGACATTTTAAAGGACCAAAGCTGGTGTCTGTATTGCATAAACCTTTCTTTGAGGGTGATGTTAAGAACCGACATTTGGCTCTGGTAAAAATTGCATAAGCAATCTAGCCCACTCGGCGAGAGTTTGTAGATCTTGCTGTCGATCTGATGATCGTTGGGGTGTGTTTTATCGCCTGTAGAAAATACTGTTCGTCAGCGAAAAGACGACTGGTTGATTGGATGTTAACACGAATATCGTTAATGTACAGCAAGAACAAAGCTGGTCCAGGACCGACCTTGTTGGTACCCTGATGTGAGTTACCATGAGGAGGCAAAGTGGCTGTGACACAACTGCCTGTTTCGTCGCAGCGAATATGTTGATCATCTGAGAGTAGATCCCCGAATTCCATAGTACTCGAGCTTAGCCGACAAGTGCTGGTGGGAAACCGTGGAAAGGCTTTGCTGAACGAGCAGAAATACATATGTCTGAGGTTTTTTCTAGGCTTGTAAGCCAATAATGCCTGTATGAAAACTTAATTGTGTAACATGTTGACAGGCGCTCTTGAAACCATGTGGAGTCAATAAGATATTATGCAGGCTAGAGGTTTGCCATATGACTTAAACAATGTGATCAAGGACCTTGTAGCAGAAGATACAGGTAAGGCACTTATAACAGTGGCTTGTCGCCACGGGTGGTACAAAACCGCAGTCTATGGATTGTTGGAAACAAAAATGTTAAAGACAGGAGTGATCTCTCAGCGACCGTTGTGAGCAGTTTTGGTGTACTCGTCCGGGCCACTAGCCCTGGATGGAATAGCATTTAAGCCGTGGTTTGGTAACTCCGTCTGATGAACGATGAGATTAGATATGCTTGGAATTGGTGAAGTGCCCTTAACAGTAAGACATTACATGTAGGTGGATTAAAAACCGGCTATTTGTGAACTCCTCATGAGAGCAGGTTTTGTTAGTGGCAATCCTGTATATAGGAAAAGGGATTGTGTCAGAATGTTTATTTTATGCTTCGAGGTTCCATTTTTGTTCAATACAGGAAAGTAGGTGTAAACTGGGGAGGGAATATGGCATGCTAAACTTCCCACAATCAACAAAACAATATTTAACCTCACAATTTTTTCCAAAATTTTAGGATTTTACACGTTGCATTGGTAATGGCTAGTAAACTTACCTGTGAATGGAATTTTTTTTTAAGCGCGAAAGCTGCCTATGTGTCGCAAACAAGAGAATAGTTTGTAATTCGAATTTAATATCGGAGATCTCCGATAATTAATTCACAGCTGCTGGAAATGGCTTTACAATATTTGAAATAGCTGAAAATAGCGCCATCACGTATCTATGCTATCCATTAGTTGTTTATTGGTAGGCAAGCACAAGTTACAGGTCATTCTTGAGGTGGCCACGATTTCATATGGACGGACAACCTTAGAATTTCGAGCTGCCGTTAAGTAACAATCTGGGATCCAGTTCTAATTACAAAATCGCGTATTTATGTGATAAACACATTTTTTGCTTCCCGTCGCAGGTGTTCCAACATACACGTGCCAAGCATATCAAATTTTAAAAATTGGAGGGGGGGGGACGACCTTAAAAAATGTGTTGTTATGCTTTAAACAAGCAAGGCTGCGATTATTGGTCCAGGCACATGAAAATGTCTTTGAGTGCTTACCCGGTATGGGTTGGACAGAGTATAGCCCCCCCCCCCCCCCATGTGGGCCTCTGCGGACAGCTTCATTAGGGACTCCCCAGTTCAAAGTATGCTTAAGTTCTTAAAATCCATACTTTACCACAAACAACTCACAAATTTTAGCTCCATGGCTAAAATTTTGGGGAAATTTCGCCAGTTATTTCAGCTCCAAACCTCTAATTTGGCCCGAATCAGTTTCCAATTACATTAATATTGTTTTAAATTCCGTTTGAAGACACTATTCCACCTCAACCTAACAATCAGTTTCCAAAACCCCAACCCAATAATTGTGTTTCTAGTGTGAACTACTTGTGTCAAAATCTATGAAATGGCCAAAAAAAGTTTCTTTACACTACTTTGGGCTAGCAACAAAGGTTTCCATATTTTAGTTGTGACAAGGCTTAATTGATTTTCTTTAAATCTGTGTTGCCCCTTTGATGGCGCCAAATTGTCGAAATACATTATTAATCTTGTTCCCTAAAATGTCAAGGAAAATTGACAATTTGGACAAAAGTTGGATAAAACTTCAAAACTTCAAAGAGAATCTGTACATGCTTTATTTGGTTTAGCAATGCAGTCCGCTTTCCATTTGACACCAGCGTCAGTGTTTAGTACGAATGGCTTGTTTTAGTGCTCTAAAATTGAAATCTCTGCAATGGTAAAAAGATTTTTTTTACACTACTTTTGTAGTGTAAACCCTACTAGTTTTTGGCCCAGGCTCAAGGGATTCCAAATGTACTGCTCAGGTTCGCGAGTAAAATGGGACGTCATTAAACTCTATGTCAGCATTTGAGATCGTGCCAAAATTGTAAATACAATAATCTTGTAAAATGTCAAAAAAACGTGGCTTTGGGCCATTATTTTGATCTTTTAGGCCAACAAACCCAGAATAAAACAAAATTTGCACATGTTTAGCACGATTTGGTTTAGGCAAGTAATTTCGCTTCATTTGAAACCAGAATTCATGGTTTCTATGTGAGAAATCCTGTTGTATGAGCAACAATTGATTTGGGTATTGTACTTGACAAATCCCTTAAATGGCAAACAAGTTTATTTTACATTTTTTGGCACATTCTTTGTGCCCCAGGCAACAAGGCGGATTCCAAAGTTACTCTGTACCAGCAGTACCTTTAAATAACATAAAAAAAATCTGTGTTAAACCTTTGACATGTGCGGCACAATAATCACTACAAAATTTACCAAACATGTCAAAAATGTGTTTGGGGGTCAAAAATGTTGACATTTTGGCCAAAAACACCTAAGTGTAACAAAATCGGACATGTTAGCCCCCAATTTGGTTAGGCAGGTTATTGCTTTCATTTGATCAGAATCACGTCTCTATGTTGAGAAATACTTATTTTATGCTCCAACCTTGATTTTGGTGGTATTTCTTGAAAAAAATCCATTTAAATGGCTCTAAAAAAAATTATCTTCCATCCTTTGGACATTTATCTTTTGTTGCCCAGGCGCAAAAAGATTCATCGGACATAAGCCTGATCAAACTCATACCGGTAATAAATACAGTGTAGACCCTCTTACCGGTATTAATATGGCATGGGAATTTTAACAATTCCGTAATCCCCTCAACGCCTATTGTCCCCTATTTTAATCGTCTCACATGCGGTTCGGCCATAAGTCACTTATTACCGGACCTAATGGTCGGTTTTAGTGTCGGATATAAATTTACAATGTGAACGCGATCGGGTTTAATTCTAATCGGAATAACATAAATCCGACGATTTTAATTCCAGAAGAGCAGGGTTAAGTACGGTCATAAAGTTTGACCGGTGTGAACGCAACTATGTCCGGGATTCATAGTCCGGGCTCCCTAGACGATAATGAATAAAGCGTGTGCATCTGAACTGAATGTTGCGTGATGAAGAGGCCTGACTTGAGTGCCCTATTCTTACCGTTGTGTGCCAGACTAGAGTACGCCGGACTATACTACTTCTACACATGTGCTGAGTACCGTACGTGTGGAAGTTCTATCGGAACTAACGGAGGCATTTTCCCGGAAATGTCACACACGGCAGCATGCGTTACTCGGGGTCGGCGATCAAGTCCTTGGATACCAACGCGGGAGAATTTTGAGTCAAGAGAAGAAAAAAAGGGGGCAGAGAAAGGGAGTAAAGAGAAGAGGACAGCCAGGGAGAAGCCGGGTGTTTGATGTTATGATTTAACAGCATGCAGAGGCTGACACTATCATTTTGCCGACTCAAAGAAATGAGTCAGCCGGTGCGAGGAAGCTGAGTACATAAAGGTCCCCAAATTCCACATTATGTTTACCCAAAATCCTGGATTACGCCAGTTATCATAGTTACTTGGACCTGGTTTAAAAAAGTAAAAGTGGTGGTGGAGACCTTGATCAGGCCATTGTAAACGAACGGTGTTAAAAACAAAAATCACAGACGGACTTATTTTACTATAATTAATTTGCGTCTATTTTTTTATTTCTAACTTTCTAGGTTTTTGTTTAATATTTCTAGTTTGAACATTTATCTAAGGAAACCCAACAAACTATTAGAAAATATTTCTACAGAAATAGCTTCTGTTGTTAGCATTTTGATGCAAATTGTCCATATGTGATGACAAAAGAATGTACAAAGTGGTTTTTTTTCCTCAGCAGGTCATAAATTAGAAAAAACACGCTGAGATAAACATATTTGAATATGATGAATTATTTAAAGGAGAAAAATTATTTAAAATTAAATTCAATTAATATATTTTCCCAAAATTGAACTTGAAAATCATGACGGACGGACACTTTTTCATCACGGACGGACATGCTTACTTTGTCTGGTTGTCACAGAAAGTTCATTCCACCAAAATGAATTGATTTTGACATTAAGTTACCATTTAAATGGTCATTTTGAGAGTTTTTTAAACGTGTTTAGGTTACTCTGCAGAATAAAACATTATTCGATAAGTAACGATGTTTGCACAGTTCTTGCAATTTTAATCCATTATTTAACTTCTCCTGGTGAAAGTTGGAGAACTCCGATGCCACGTACCAGGACCAATACGGTCAGTAGTACTGGCTGTAGAAGTAATTATAGTAGGCCGTACTCATATCAATAGTCCGGCTACAAGCGCGTAAAGAACTAGCAGCACTCATTTCAGTTGACTTTCACGCAACATTAGTTTCACGCTTTATTCCGTTATCATTCATGGCGACCGAATGATGGCTACACCGTCCGACTATATCTGCTTTCACACGGTATAAGCTATCGGACTTAAAAGTTATGTCGGATCTAAGCGTTTTTAAATACGTTTAAATTGCGAGTCCACACTACAAAAATTTACTGTCGTATACAAACTACCGACAGAATTTAGATCGATCAGTGCGCGCTTCCACACGGCCACTTTAAGTCCGACGCTGGTTTGTTTGTTTGTGTGTTCATTTATTCTTTAGCTGGGGTCCATATTCAGAGGAATACTTAAGTATTCCTCTGTTCTTCCATATGCCAGACATATACCAAAACATTACAATATTAGCATTTCTTAAATTACATATTAACAAAAATACCAAAAGATTGCAACTTAAATTAAAATCTTAAAATAAAGTAGACAACAAACTTATACAATAAATCATACAAATCGCCAGGCTTTCATTCAAAAATAAGAAAATACAATTTTTATAAAATTAATGAACTTCATAAAAATATAAGATTAAATAAGATATCAATCAATTTCATTAGGATTAAATTAACTCAATACTACAAAAAGATGAAAATCTCATACACACGCGGAAATTATGAGCTATGATTTAATCCCGGGGGTACTCAGTGGAAAAGGGTAGGTACATATGTGCCGCCGATATGGGTCACATTTTCACGCTTACTATAACAATGGTCGTTTTTTCCACCATGGGCGTTTTTTCACCGGACTACTATAAAGATGGGGCACTTTTTGAGAGGAATTGTACTATATAAATGGGTCCATTTTGAAATTTTTGGTCGCATTTTGCTATGAAAAAATGGGTCGATTTTCTGATTTTCGCTAAAATCACAATGAAAATGGTTGATTTTCTGATTTTTGGAAAAGTACTTTGAAAATGGGCCAATTTTGATAAGATTACTATTAAAAATGTGCGAAATTTCAAAGCCAGCTATGAAGGGTCGAAATTCGGAACCAACTATATTAAATGGGTCATATTATGTGTATATTGGTTCCTATAAACATGGGTCGATTTTTTTACCCGGTGGACGCACCACCGTACCCAAGTTTGGGTCGAGTACCCCCCCACCGGAGTTATGTGATGGTATTTGGCTTTGAAATCTGAAACAGAATTGGTATAGGGAGTAAAAATGATGTGTGGTAGATTATCCAATTTTTACCCCCACCCCCCCCCATTGGAAAGAACGTCTACCGAATCGAGGGCCGGTGTGAAAGGAGACCTGGTCGCAGGAACCCAGTCCGGGATCCATAGACGACAACGGAATAAAGCGTGAAACTAATGTACGTGAAGAGTCAACTGATCGGATTTGCCCCCATGTTTCACCATGTTCCCGGAATGTGAGGACCGGCGGACAATATCTCCTGCCACACCTGCTTAGTTAATTTTTAGTAATAAGTGCTAGAACGGGTTCCTATGGAATGGGAATTCCTGACAAGTGGAAATTTATTGAAATTAGCAGGGGCCAGCCTGCTATACATTTGTAGACAGCGAGTACAAGATTGTATTGCCTTCGCTTCACTAAGGGTTCCCATCCCATTTTATCACGTAGATAGCTTGATCTTATTTTCACAGGAACCCGTAATAAAGCCTGGCCGATCGAATTTGGTAGCGTTCAATCCTATCCTGCAGAGTCTTATTGCAGTTACCCCAAAAAGCATCACAGTATCAATCTTTAGTAGCACCAAGGAATAGTAGGCTATCAACTGAAAGATACTTCTTAATTCTGTTAAAAAACCAATAATTTTGAAGTTGAGGTGTGTAATTGTGAGGTATACAATTCCATGATAATGTAGGACAAATGCAGGCCAAGATATATTAAACTTTGAACAGTTTCTAAAGGGGTGGTTGTTTTGATGCATAAACTCAATGTTGGGGTTATTTACAAGTTTTTGATAAAAATGGTTCCAAAAAGCATAGCCTTTGTTTTAGATGGTCTTTTAGGGTCAATTTGCTCTCTTCCATCCACATTGCAATGGTCTGGTCAGGTCTGTTTTGAGACGAGTATTAATTTCATTCACAACATGGTTTTACCTGCTATAATATAAAGCCGTATCATCAGCATATAGATTGTATCCTTACATGAATTACACTGCTGGAAGACTGGCAATGTAACATGTTAATAAAGAGGGCCTAGGCATTGATCTTGTGGAACTCCGATTTTCACATCAGCATTTCCGAGAAAGTGTCCCTTTTTGGATTGACCTGTTTTTCTGTTAGAAAGATATGAATTGAATCAGCTAGCTCCAAGCCCATAGTCCTGCACTACTTATTTTATTAAACTTGGATGGCATACAGTCTTAAAGCCTTCTTGAGTCACGAATACTCAAGGCATCATACCGACCAGATTTATAACCGGTGTAGAAGTAATTATCGTCCGCGTACTCATGTCCGGGAACCGGTGACAATAGGGCAATCGATTTTCAGTTGAACTCTTCACTCAACATTAAGTTTCACGCTTTATTCCAAGATATTTCGTCTATGGAGCCCCGGACCGCTCCCGCCGGACATATCTGCTTTCACACCGTTACTAAACGACTTAAATCCGACCGTGGGACACTACTTAGTAAGTATTTTACGATCACGGCAGGTGTCCATAATTCGATTAGAATTGAAATAATTTCTCAACCCAAACAAATGGCTATTTCCATGATATATTTCTTTTCTTGGAACTCCCCAATATTGTTTGCCGAATGGCCGGAAGCCATTTCTGCAGAATAGTTGCAACAAGTACACAAAAGAGACACAATAGATAGTGATGGACACTAGTGTTAGACGTACTAACCTGGGCTGCACAGACATTTGTAACACATCTCCAGTACAAAGGTTTGAGTGATTAAATATGTTGACAGACGACAGGGACCCCCTGCAAACGTGATTCTTAAGTGCAGCAAATGATGCCTTAAGAGAGGGGCCAAGACAACGTTTGTACAGGGGTCAAATTTTTAAATTGATTCTAAGCCTGTTGAAAAGTATACATGTTATTTGTCTACCACAATGATTTCAGGAAAGGGGTATAGTTTGTACTATATCTGACAACATAATTATTTTATTTTTGTGTTATAGACTAAAAACAGCGAAAATCAATAAAAAGGGTCCATTTCATTTACAGGGGTCAAATTTTAAAGTTGGCTTCGGATTTAGATAAAACGGGTGCAAATTATTGATGGAGTTCATAGGACAAAAAGGACTAGTTTGACTCTCTAAAATACTTAGTTACCGATGTAGGGGGCCAGAAGGTCCAAACATCCATTGCATTCAATGAGCTTGACTTTGTTTCCACCTACTTTCTTAAGCAGCATTGAGACACTTGAATGAAGTTGAGTCAGTCTGTCTCCATATTTAATAACTCAAACCTTATGTACTAGAGATGTGTTAAAAATGTCTGCTGAGGCCCCGGGCTATACAGCCGTCTCAAAACTGGTACATCAAAAAACGATTTTTTTTTTCAATAATTTCTCAAAGTGGTCGATTGTACATCACATTAAATGGAACAGACTTTTCCAATGTTGTCTGTTCATCTCATTTGCTTGTTTCAATCGAGATATAACTCCAGTTTACTGTTGAACACAAAAATCGAGTTTTGTTGCTACTTCTGGTTGAGTGAAAACAGTGAAAGAATTAGTTAAACATAAGTTATTAACATTTGAACAGAGTTTCTTCAAAGAGGATTCCTTTATCAAGAAACATTAACAGGTGCAAAACAGTTCGTCATGGTGGGAATTATCTTCAGTAAGTTCTGGTTTACATAAAGTGATAACATTTGATATACTGTTGTTTGTTAGAAGATAATCATGACCGTACAGTAATCTGGAAGATTTGGTCTTGAAGTATCACGAAACGCAAGTCCTACCGATACATTGATACATTGCTTCCAAATCAAATTATATTGGAATTTAGTTAATGCAACAAAGATGTGAAATATTTTCAAATCATTTGTCTTTGGATTTAAGTGTTTTTTTGTTTGCAATTATATTCCACTCTGGCATGAAATTTTAAACATATCACCAATTTTGTAATAAGATCAAAGCTCCATTTCATTCAGTGCCTAAATATTTGTATTTTTTATTATTTATGACAAAAATATATATCATTGAACCTATTATGTTGACTATTTATGCTTGGGCTTAGACAACTACACTTCCTTTTTTGTACTTTAATCTGTGTTTTTTTCTTTTGCCAATTCAATTTTTGTTAGCGTTCACGCAGCATGGCACACTCACGAACAACTCTGCCCATTGCATAAAATCGATTTTGGTGTCGATTATACTCTGAATTGACAAAAGCAATAAATAAAACAAACGCTATTGGAAAGTACGGTCTTTGTTCTTTAATTTTATGTCAAGTAGGAATGACCTTATTTTGATAATTTCAATATTTACCAGTTTTTCCTGATTGTACATTTTTAAACGGGCTTAGATATGGAAATTGGGGTAAGTTCCGGAATGCTCCGATTCTTTTCAAAAGTGGTGTCCTGCGTTCTAGTTAGAAGGACAGCCTGTACAATCCCTTGTGACCAAACTCTGAGACAAGAATTTGAAGGCGTCTTGGGTTCCCTGATCGATGTTGAAAGTGTTTGACTTGGCTTGCCGCTCAATGTTTCGCGTCCAGTTTGGGAACGGGAAAAGTTAACACGGGGGTAAAAATTGAAGAACCTGTCGCAATTGAAATTAAATGCATGTCAAATTACTCGCCTTATCATTAATACGGAATCTAAAAATGTAAGTTTTTATATATCCGACCTTTCAAATGAGGCCGCATGGCCCAAGCCAAGGTCAATGGCACTTTCAGTCAAGTCACAATTGTTTAATATAAACCAGATTTTTAAGATTTAAGTTTCTAATTATTGTTTTTCGTTATCCAAATTCATTTTGCAAATCTTAACAGTACAAATGTTAGTCTTGTCCTTGACCGAAATAGCCGCCATTTTGCATTTCAAGGTCAAGACTACGATTTGACTATTAAAGTAGCCAATTGAATTTGTTCCATACACGAACACATATAATTAGACACTTTGGCCCGAACCTGCTCTCTACGGCATAGCTTTTTTCAACCCTTCTCATTGCGCGCTATTCTGTTTTGTGTGCGCTTTATTCCGGTAATGTGTTTATTTAAAAGGAGCATAACACGCTAATGTTAGTTTCACATTGTGATAGTTATGTTGAAACTATTCTCAACATTAACAGTAACTTATTAGTTATTAGAAAACAAAATGCAAATCGGGAACTGATGGGCGCATCCATGTTACCAATAATCTCACGGCATCGGGTCGCCGGCGTTTCCGTCCATCCGCGGCATTGTAATCATGTCTATAGTTTTGTCTCATGACTGATTAGCCAACAACGGTAGCGTTTCATATAGAAGTCCCTTGATGCCAAATGAATCTTACAATTAGATTCCGTCTGCGCTGTATGACGTTGTGCAGTAAGCGCTTGCCAGAAGAAGGCATACCCCATTTGCATCAATGGACTTCTATTATGAAACGTCTACCGTCAAAACAAGTTAATTTACTTTTGAGATAATCAACCTGTCCAATAGGTTTGTATGCTTTGAATCGACGCACATCTAGGCAGTGATTATAATTCCAATAAAACGATCTAGAGTCCAATTGAAGTCCCACTTCCTACATCATCATTCAGCTGGCCAGATAGCAAACATAGTGTCATTCTAAGGTCCATTGAAGGTCTCATTGATTTCTCGGGGAAAATTTCAAGTGTTGTATAGCATGTGGCATTAAGGGACTTTACATTAACGACCCTACCGGAGCATTAAAATGCTTGATCACATTTAGTCCCGCTTTTTAAAAATTAGAATAGAAGACAGTGACCATTCGTGAGACACACTATGAATCCACTAAAATCTAACATCTGCATGAGAATCTCACCATGCCACATCATCGCAATACAATCTCCTCAACAACAGTCTCACAGCCGGCGAAGCTATGGAACTGCTGAATCACATTTCCTCCACATAAGGTCCATGCCCGAATGCATGAAATAGCCTTGTCCAAGAAGCCCCAGATTTTACTGACGTGTCACCAGTTTGGCATCAGAAGAAAGCTATTATTTTTCTCAATTTTACCTGTGAAATCTTAAGCAAAGGATGTGTGGTTTGGAAATTATGAGTCTGAAAAGTGGCCCATTTTGGGGTCGGACCATTTATTTTTTCACAGTACTCATGGAGCTTAACAAATCGCGTTTTTAGCTCTCGCATAAACGGATTAAATTCGCGCGAAACTTTTACAGATGGGGGTTTTTGGAGTGTACAGGCAATCCTATCAAGATAAAACTTTGTATTTAAATCGGCCATCCCCCTTTAAATACACTTTTGATACTGCTGTCGGAAACATGGAAAATTGTTGGTTTTGCTGAGAGGTTGCTATGATAAGCTTCTACATACTGGCCGAAAACACCCGAACGGGAGCAACAGAACTGCGAACAATCTTTTGTTTCAGCACTGTCCCCACATTGCATCGTCTACAAAGTCACGGTCTATTATGTGACATTCTTGACTGGTAGCTTAGAACACCTAATGGGAACACTCAGTGTGCTTACACACAGTACCAAAATACTGATGATTTTAGACACGAGCATTTCAAATCGTGTTATATTTCCACCTTTACTACATTCCTTTTTAGTGACCAATTGAAGAAGACGAATGCCAGTATGCGCCAATGCGGAAAACTCCGTACTTCCTGACCTAAGTTACCATGTGGAAACTTGTGTGGACCCCGATGAGACGGAGACAGTGTCTCAAAGTATTGATTGGAAATAAGGCTAAAATGTCATAATGTAACGAATCTTTTCCAGGACGACTTCACTGCAGACACAGCAGCAATGTAAGTATTGACTCCCATTCACACACACACACACACACACAATTGTGGGCGTATACTACCAGATTGTTAAAAGTCCCCTTTTTTTCTTTAAAAATATTGTTCGTTTAATATAGAGAAAAGAATTCTATAATATTAGTAAGATTTTTTTACTTAAAAGGCAGTTTTTCCACCTTGTTTAGAATGTATTGATTTTGTTTTCAGTTTTTTCACTTTTTTACTAAACTACTCAAAAATCTCTCTTTTACGGAAAATAACCACCCAATACCCCAGATTACAGTTTATTCCGTTATAGGACAAAAAGTAACTGTAGTAACTCTTTGTAAAACACTCCTACAGGTAATCAAAGTACTCCCACAATGTAAAATACTCCCACATTGTATCTCTTGTAAGCACACACACTCTTAGTAGGGACCTTATACACTTTTGACAGCATAGAAGTTGATTTTGCTTATATAAGTAAATGAAAGTGCTCTTGGGTAATTTTTGCTTATATTATCTTTTAAAACCAGTTTGTAGACACTGTTCTTAATTGTCTTTGATGACGGGCTGCCTTTACATGAATAAATCGACGAATATTATCAAATAAATTAATAATATTAAAAAAAACAAAAAAACTAAAAAATCAATTTTGGGGGAAAAAGAAAAAAACGTCCCATAAGGAAAAAAAAAACCGTAGACATATCATAGCCGGGCGAACACAGCGGCAACCGCACTTATGATACATTGTTGTGATACATTACCACCCGTACAAATACAACAGTCGTTATACTAGCGGAAAGCAGGGCTAGATGCGCCTGTGCTCAATGAGCGAGTGTCAATATACAGTAGGTCGTAAAAAACGTGATTCAACATGGGTCTTTGTAAATCAAGGACATAAACAAGTCTGCGTCATAGGAACTGATTGGTAAAACGCTTTATAACGTGGTATGTCTGTTTGTTATGTTTAGTTTATATGACGAGTGGATGCCGGAATGGGTGACTAGTGCTTATTTGAAGTTTGTGAGATAGGTTGAGATCATGCAAATATCAAGAAATTAAAAGCAAAAGATTATCACGAAATGCTCCTTTCTGTAAGTTAGCTCAAAACGATAACTAATATAAAACTGGCCGTACGTTTACTTAATGTAGGTAACCAAGTTTTCCTTAATTATTATGAGTTATAGTTTTTACATATTTTGTTTCGTCAGTGTAGGCCTCCTTTCACCCTTTTTGTAATACGTTATCCTTTTCTTAAAGAAGTATAACATTAAATGTAAATCCGTATTTAATATTAAATATTCCTTCTAAACACGTTTACATCAGTTCTACGTATGATTTAAAACTAAACACGTTTAGGTTTAGGAGTTACCAAGCAAACGTTACTCAACATCAAAACCTGTTTAAAGGTTTCTTGCACGATGCCTAGTTATATCATATTACGATCACGTTTCCACTGATTTACTTTAACCAAGGATCCAATCTGCTGTAGGGCCTGTGGGTTAATTTATATAATATCCCGGGTTAGTATATTTTGGATATACTGCCTACGCGGAACATGCTAAAATATTATGTAAATTACATCATCATGTTCACTGGTTACATTCACTGGTAGTAAATGTTTGTAAATTTACAGATTTGTTTCATTTTCTTAGAGGTCAAATGACACTTTTTGTCGATTTTTAAAACATGAAAGTACACTGACAAACATACAAATACACCTATTCCCTCTACTGAAATCATTTTAATAACTTGAAAAAATATTATGAAGTATAATTTAGATTATTTAAAAAATCCGTTAAAATTAAGGTAATTTACTGGCACTATTAAAACAGTAAATCAGGTGTACTTATTTTGGGTGTTATTCTGCAACGTTTACTGCAAAATATTATTGTGCCTTGTTCAGTTGCATATTTTATGCTGAAAAATAGGCCTACTCGACTGTAGTAATGTCTATTTAACGCTCTCAAAGTCGGGAAATTACGGCATTTTTACCAATAAGTATTGTCAGTTTACATTTTAGGTCCATAACACACATCTACCGTTCCGTTAATATACTTCCTAACCATAAAAGTGTAAAAAACAATCATCACCGAATAGGACTGCTTACCATACAATCAATCCTTCATAGGGATCATATTCAGGATTATTAAACCATGCAGGCGCGCGGTTGCTTTTTCCAGCCAAAGCCAGGCTCTGAGAATGCTCAGTGTGGTTATTTCAAAGCATCAGCGCATCTTGGCCACTGTTTACCAACAGCAGCTCGGCTGGCCGCATTCAAAGCCGTTGGTATATTAGTAGTGTTGAGAGCATGTTTAATGAGTTGACATCAACTCAAAATTAAGGGATTGGACTGAGCAAACACTTAATTAGTCACAAAGTGTATGCTAACAAATGGACGGTGGAAATGAATGGTTGGGGTGTAAGTAGTATAAAAGTTTTTTCAAAACGTCATCACGAAATCAGAGGTATCTGTGAACTTTTGATTGGCCATTTACATAGGGTCAATTTTCAAAAATCTCATCTTTTTGACAAAGTGGTATCAAACTGTTATAAGCATGATCAATCTAGAAATGTACAATTTCACTATTTAAGGACTTCGTTTGGGTTCTTATTTATGAGAAGACGAGTAATCCTAAAGTCCCATACAAAAACAATACAACTTGTAAAAGAGATACTGTACATCGAATTTTACCACCTAACTAAAAATCCTAGATAGTGCAAACTATTATTTCTGGATTGCTCATGCCACGGACCAACAACTTAACACCAAGATCCATGCATTTTGAAAGTCTGGTCCCCTGTACAATGACCAATCAAAAAAGTTTAATGACCTATATCACGTTTTCACCCATATCTCGGTAAATGAACATCACAATATGCCAACATATATATTTTCCGATTCCCTATGATGAGATGAATCATTTTAGATAATTTTCAACTAAATCAAACTACTTTATGGCCGCCAAACGACCCCTTGGGACAATATTTGATTTTGGCAACATCCAATGATTTCTTGAAAACATGTTTTAAAGAGAGTTCGAGGATGCTAAAAACTTCGGTTAGAATTTAGTTGACGGGGGATATATGAACAACATAATTGCTAGACATCAGGACAAATTGAAGAAACTATACTGCACACACCTTACGCTCAATCTGTAAATTGTCAGTTACTCTAAAAACAGCTTTTTTTGATCCAAATATTTACCTAGGCAGTATAAGATGAATGCTAGCCAAAGTGAGTAATTTATTTCAGTCTTTTTACATGAGGTCGTCTCTTATTATTGCCAGTGAATGATTTTGTGTGTGTGTGTGTGAGGGTGTTTCTTTGTGTGTGCGCGCGCATGCGCGCGCATGCGCGTGTGTGTGTGGTGTAGTTGTACAGGAGTTCTCCGAAGTTTTTCCCGTGTGCTACTGCACATACCGGATCCCTCAGCCCCTATACGAAATAAAATCAAATACACATTATTATGTTTAAAGTGTATTAATATAGGCCGTAATTGCTGATTAAGAAAATAATTGAATAATTGTCGATGGTGCACGCTGATGCTATAATAATGGCTATGACCGACCAGTACCCGTCAACCAAAAAGACCTGCTTTAAATTCAAAGCCAGTAATCGCTACTATGACAAATATGAAGATTGAAAGATTTTCCCATTGATTAGTAGTTAAAGTCACCAAGTTAAAACACTTTCCATGAAATGGAATTGACAAGGCTTTTTCCCCACTTTCATAGATTCACGTGCGTCTTCCAAATCTGAGAATCATACCCTAGGTTTGAAAAGATCGGAAGTGGGGTCGGGTTCTGGTTAGAAAGCCAACTTAAAACCTGTAATAAAAGAACCTAGATTATACATATGCCTCCTGTATGAAATCATTTGGCTAGGTCCTTTTTTTCTCACGTTTCTTTTCATTCACTTGGTCTTCCAAATCTGAGATATCACTGCCGAGATGGGCAGGTCGGCAGTGAGGTCGTTTTGGTCTAGAAAGCAGTAGGCGTGTGTGATGTGAATTGGACATTGATGACCTATATACTCTCAATTTCATTTTGTTCCGTACAGCTTAAATCTTCCAAATCTGAGCATATACTAGGCTATTGTATATAAAAAAGCCTTTACAACCAAGCAATATTATCATTTGAAAATCTGGGCGCCGATTTTCAAACATGTCATAATGTGCCATTATGCATGTTTATTGTTAAATATAACAAAAAATGGATTTCTTAGTAGTTTGTGCCGATTTGAGGCATAAAAGTGCCGTATTAGTCACCTAGTTTAGGCTGTGTGCAAGCAATTGGCTAGAACCTTTTTTTTTAATATAATTCACCTTCCGTCTTCGAGCATATCACTGCCACTCCCTAGATTTGGTAGATCGGATGTGGTCAACACAGATTCATCATTAAGGTGGTATATGTGCACTGTTTAAAAATGTTCCTAATTTTACCGACTTTACCTGTAAATTACGATAAACACCAATTATTCAATAATCATCACGCTTTATTACCTATACTTAAATAAAATTACAATTTGGCAAGCAGAAAAATGTAAATAAACACAGGGGGCTAGAAAATAATAGTAATATTTTGAAAAAAGGTAGCTAATTATACGCTGACCGTTATTTATTTCAGTTAATATTATGTTCGTTTGTAACTTACTTGTTTTTAAGGTATAATATGAACTATGAAAATCGGTTACTTTATAAAAAATGTGTTAAATAACGTCGTTAGTAACGCCATTAAAAAATGCAAAATCTTAGTTCCCTTTCCATTTTTAAAATAGTTTTAAAACTCATTTCCTCTTTTTGTATTATATTTAATTTAATTTGAAAAAAAAAAGTAGCACACACACATAAATTTAATTTAGCATCTGCTATCAGTAAAGTCATTTAGTGTAGTGAATAAAGGGTTAGGAAGGCCCTGGTTCGAATCTATGTAAGTACAGTTCAAGTTTATCAGATGATGATGAGTAATTGGTGACATAAGAATGTGTGCCATTACCAATAAAATAAAGTGGCATAAACTGGTTAAATCTTTATTCTTCACGTTTCCCTTTGTTTATGCCTTTTTTCTCAAAATTGTTTGCCTGAAATATAACTTTTTACAAACACGTGGAAAGTAAATACAACGTGTGTATGATGCAGTAGCTAAAACGTGGAAATCTGGTAGAGGATTGTAATAAAAATTTTAAATCAAGATTGCTAAACAAGTCCAAAACAAAAATAAGTTGAAGCTGAGATTTTACGCAATGATTTTATGTTCCAGCAATGTTTCGATTTGTACGGCTCCAGTTATTTACGTTTCTGCATGTTGTGAGTCCCAGCTACCTGTCAAAACTATTTTTACAGGTTATTTTTAACAGTGCGTATGTGTAACATGTGTGTGTGTCTGGTTAAATGTTGGCGTGTGGATGGTGTGTGTGCACGTGTGTGATAGGAGTCAAAGGAGTTTCTCGTGGGCTTCCAGTGTGCTACTCCAAGCCTATACACTGCAAAATTCAATGGTAAAAGATTTTGAGCACGGACAGAAACATGTTTTAAGGTGTTCTGGACAGTGTGTTATGAACATCTGCAGAACATATCCAGAACACCTAAACATGTTCTGCGGGTGTTTCACAATATTTTATAAGATCAAGTACGTTTGTTAAGGTTCTGCAAGTGTAAGTGTTCTTTGAACACCGTTAGCAGTTTAGACCACACTGATCGGAACACGTTCGTACGCGTCATGCGTTCTGAATATTTTGCAGTGTAATGCAGAAATGAAACTAGCTACACACACGAGTTGACAGGATTGGGGGAGTGTGAGATCTTCCATTTGCTGCATGGATAATTAAATAATGCAGATAAATGAACATTTTCATATTAAGGTTTACATATTACAAAAATAAGTGGATTATAGCAAATCATACATAAACATAGGCTGAATTTGTATTTGCTCCGATACGAAATTATAATTTTACCATGATTTTTGTATCAAAGGAAATAATTCTCAACTTATCCTTTGAGATGGAGATGTTTGATGGAAAAGCTTTACATCGGTACGGTGCGAAAAAGCGGGACTTTCCATATGTTAGGGACCCTGATATGTGGAAGCTATAGTTGAATCATTTGGCTAGTATTTTTTTCTCACGTTTCTTTTCATTCACTTGCGTTCTTCCAAATCTGAGTCAACACTACATAGATTTGGACGATAGGAAGTGGTTCGAGTTCTTGTCTCGAAAGCCGAGTAGGCGCGAAGTGATGGTAAATGGCATGTGCGACCTATAATACTTCAAGTTTTGTATTTCTTTCACGTACAGACTTAATGACATCTTCCAAATCTGAGCACACACACAACACACGCGGGGCGGGGGGGGTGCGCGCGCACACACACAAACTTGCTAGAGAAGGAAGGTTTACAGGTATATTGGAGTTAAGGGGGAATATGGGTTGGAGGGGCTAAAAATGAAATTTAAAATTTAGGAATAAGGAGAAAATTACCATAAAATTTTCAAAATTCCTGATTTTACATTTTGTGTGTGTTCAAACACAAGCATTCCCTCATTAAGGTTGTGTATGTGCACGTTAAAAATGTTCCTAATTTTATCCATACTTTACCGTTTAAATTACGATAAACAACAATTATTCAATAATCAATGCATTGACAAACCTCTCAAAAATGAGTGTTTTAAAAATACAAAACCAAAAATTAAAATAAACATGGAGAAAAAATACTAGTACTATTTTTGAAAAAAGGTAGTATTTATGCCCTGACCGTTATTATATTTCGTCATATTATGTTCTTTTGTAACTTGTTTTTTAATGTATGAATCTACTATGTAAATCGTTTTACTTATAAAAGTGTTAAATAACCGTCGTGAAGTCGTCATTAAAAAATGTCAACAATCGTATTTTCCCTATCAATTCTTTAAAATGTTTTAAAAACCTTTTTCCTCCTTTTGTATTATATTTAATTAAATTTGAAAAAAAAGTAGTACACACACATAAATTTAATTTTAGCATCTCTTACCAGTAATGTCCATTTAGTGTATGAATAAGGTTTTAGGAAGGCCCTGGTCCGATCTGTGTAAGGTAAGTTTAAGTTTATTCATATTGAGATGACGTTAATTGGTGACATTGAATGTGTGCATTACCATATAAAATAAAGTGCATAAACTGGTTTAAATCTTTATTTCTTCACGTTTTCCCGTTGTTTTATTGCCTTTTTTTCTCAAAATTGTTTGCCTGCAATATACTTTTTTACAACCCCGGGTGGTAACGTAACTACAACGTTTTTGTATGATGCCATAACTACAACGTGTGAAAATTGGTCCGAGATTGTAATAAACATTAATTCCTAGAATTGTTTTAAAACCGTCAAAAACCAAAATACCGTTGAAGCTGAGATTTTACGCCAGATTTTTGTTTCCCCTGCAATGTTTTTCGTATTTTTACGGCTCCATCCAGTTATTTTACGTTCCTGCATGTTTTGTGAGTCCACGCAGTCAAATCCCTGTTTTTTTACAGGTTTATTTTTAACAGTGCGTATGTGTACAGTGTGTGTATATGTGTATTAATTGTTTTGCGTGTGTATGCTGTGTGTGCACGTGTGGTGCTAGGAGTACAGAGATTTCCTCGTTGGGCTTTCAGTGTGCTACTCAGCCTTATACACTGCAACTTCATCTGAACAGATTTTGAAAGCACGTAACAGAACATGTTTTGAGGTGTGCTGGACGTGTGTATGAACATCTGCAGAACATATCCAGAACCCTGGGGGTTGGAGGGGCTAAAAATGAAAAATTTTAAAATGATGAAAAAATTACCTTTCTTTTTGCTTTGGTTTTGGCAACAATCGGAGCTTCCGTTCAAAATTTATGGTCGAAAATTTCGTCTCAGGACTTGAAATTTCTTGTGTTCTTTCTTTGTATTTTATTGATTTTTTTTATTTTTTTTATTTTTTGCTTTTTTTAAGTATTTTAAATTTATATCTCAAACAGTAATTAAACTTTTGACCTCTAATTTTCACCATTTTAATGCACATTCCAAGTGCTTATTTGTAATGATAATCATTTTAAATAGCATTTCTAAAATATCTAAAAATAAAAACAGTGTGTCTAGACAAAATTGCCGATATATCAGAATAAATTTTAACAACATGCCTTCGCTGCGCGCAGGATTTCAAAAAAAAAATATGAACGTGCGAATGATGGATTAAAATAAATTAAAGTATATCAATAGGACTACTAGCCCCATTAGAACTTGATTTAAGGGGTCTGAACACTAACATTTTCAAAATTTCATGATTTTTTACATTTGTGTGTGTTCAGGCCCTTAATTCCAAGTTCCTCAATGGGGCTAGTGCAATTATTCTTGTTCAGTAAGTAGTCCTATTGATATGCTTTAATTTACTTTTTTATCCCAATAGTCTACAATTAATCGTTTTTAGAAAATCCTGCGCGCAGCGAAGACATATGTTTAAAATTTACTTTGGAGTTATTGACATTTTGTCTGAGAAACACTGTTTTCAATTATTATATTTAGAAATGCTATTTTAAAATTATATCCACTTACAAAGTAGCACGTGACATTTTCATTAATAATGTGTGAAAATAGAGGTTCAAAAAGCTTAATTACTGTTTGAAATATAAATTTTTAAAGCTGTAAAAATTTAAATTTTATCGCAGCTTGAGGAAACATAAAAAATACATAAGAAATATCCACAAGGAATTTCAGGTCCCGAGACGACATTTTCGACCATACTTTGAACGGAAAAGCTCCGATTGTGCCAAACCAAAAGAAATAGAAAGAAAGGGTAATTTTTTCCTCATTTAAATTTTTCATTTTTAGCCCTCCAACCCCTATGTCCCCCTTAACTGGCTAAATGCTTATGAATGCGAGGTGAATTAATAGAATTAGGCGGTTAAAACGACATTTTATTTTTGCGTAATTCTTCAAAATATAACGTCCAAACTACAAAAGGAATATTTATAATTATATTTAAATGTAGAGGTTCTTATAGAGAGCCTATAGGGTGTTTAATATAAGACAACAAATTCTAGTGGCACCTTTTTTCGAACTTCTAGAGTGTAAAAGTAAAACATGGACCTCTTTCGAAAAAAATAATTCTGTTGACATCAGTTATATGGAACATTATTATTAAAGAGTTTTAACATGAGCCAACTGTCAGGCAAATATTAACCTGTTGTTATAATCGCAAATGGAATAATTTAAAAAAATGCATAACAATGTTTCAGTTTCCTTAAAATCTGTTATTATGTGGCATCATGCATTAGGCTTCGAGTGAGGAGGTAAGATCGAAGTCTTTGAAGTAAATCTGCTCTGAAAATAATACTATCTTAGGTTAAGTTTCATCAATGGCGATACTAATTTAATAGCATGTTTCCTTCATATCTAAAAATCTATTCTACTTTTTTGAAAGGGTTACGACGTTGTGGAAATATAAAACGAGGTGTAACTGAAATCCAATATGCGAAATCCATCACGATCTACAAAGATAACTATTCTGTTTAAAAAACCCACATAAATGCACGTTCTTCTGATAAAAGAGCAAAGGAGAGCAAAAAAATTAAATTGCATATGACAATTTGCACCCTCACCTTCAAAACTTACAACGCTGTACCACGATGTTAACGTTTTGGAGCAAAGTATGAAGTAGGCTGCCGGTATTAAAGACATTACCTAGAGCAGAATATTACTTGAGTGCCACGTGTCCACACTTTTGTTGCGATAATTACTCTGTCAATAAATCCACGAATTTTCCTCAGAGCACAGAGCAGAGTTTGCGCCTTATGCATTATGTAAATTCAAAAGCCTAAACGATTTGACTTCGGTCAAACCAACCGCTCCAATGCGGCTAGACGAAAGTGTGCTTTCAAATGGTAAAAAACGGTTTTTTTTTTTGAATATACTTTTAAGGCGTAATTGCCTGGAACATTAAACAAGTCGGAAAAGAACCCTGGCCGCTGGACCCGGGGTGCGGCGGGGGGGGGGGGGGACATGTAAGCCTACACTGGTAGAAATTTTCGAAAGTATTAAGAAAACAGAATTTTCCGTAAATTTACGGAAATCTGTTTAGGAAAACAATAAAAATAAAAAAATTAAACTAATTTACGGAATATTTCAAAAGTTCCGGCAGCAAATTGCCATCTTTTTTTCGTTCCGTAATTTTAAATTACGGAAAATTCTGTTACAACTACACATTTTGTTCCATAATATGGAGACAACTTACTCGTAAATCCCCTGTCACAGTTCCGATTAATTACAGAAATTCTGTAAATTTACCCTAAAAAGTCTGGAAATTCTGCTGCCAGAAATTTCGGTAAAGTTTTAAAAGTATGGGTTTATAGCAAACTAAGTTGTACGTTCAAAAATTTCATTTGTTAATTTATAAAGGTAAAGCTTAATAATCAGCGCAAATACTGCGGACACCGACAAAAATAAAATTCAAACCGGGAAATCACACAATAATGCCAGTTTAATTTACAGAGAGGGTTGGAACCATTTGTTACTGAGGCTACTTAAAAAAAAACAGTTTGGCATACCCTGTAAACCTAGATGGAAAAAATATGGGGTGTTTATTTTTGTTAAAGGCCCCATTTGTTTTTTTTTTTTTTTTTTTTTTTTTTCTGATCCTAGACACCCTATTTTTGGGTTATGGGTCACTCTTAAAAGATACTAGATATCCCCGACCAAAAAGTTTATCATGGTTATTTGTCAACATTTCAGTGGATTTTCGTGACGGTTCGGCGATTGATGTTATGCGCACATTTTGTCAAGATTGCCCCATGATAGGCCCACTGTTGTGGTATTTTCGTCCGGTACGAAAGAAAATACAAAAGTACGAAGTCTTCAAGAGCAGTTCGAAATTTACACGTTAGATTACGCCACACCATCTATACTTAGGCCAACTGTTCAGATGATATAAAAAATCTCACTTTTATGAAAAGTCGGTGAATCGAGCGATGGAACACGGAATATGCACCTGTTTAACATACCAACTAGTGCCTAAAGAAAATTAAACAAGTTGTGTAATTCGTTATTTTTTACACAACCTCTGTAAAGGTATAAACAAATTTAACAACTTCGTGTTCTTTCGACACAGATAGTTGCTAGGTTCACATGTCTAAACAACCTAATTTAATTTTACACACTTTTAACTTTTTCTAAACAGCAGATTTATTAATTAAATACATTACATTCGTTTTAAAGGACATGGCAATCACGGTATCAGAACAGCCATGATTTGATTTTAGAAATATTAGTCTCAGGAAATCGGCAACATTAGTGATTATAAGCTGATCCCCGTTTAGTGATCATGATATTGTTAAAATGATGAGCAATCGCGTTTGGTGTTTTTTCACGATCATTCGGTTGCTTTTCATTTCTTTATAGGTGTGTGTGCTGTCAGAATATCTTATAGGCCGACAACACTTATGTCATGCACCCCGACCATTCACTCATAAAATAACCTACAAGCGAGCATGGACATAACTCTACCAGCAATCTAGTTCTCCAAACTCTGACCAGACTGATTTACTTAGTAAGCGCTTTGAGTTAAGATTAGTGTTGATTCACGTTTTTTACGACCTACTAAATATTTAAGATGTTGACTGGACCCTCGCTATGTGAACAGGCGCATTTTGTAGCCTTGATTTCCGCTGGGATACTTAGTGCAGCGCTTTTTTGAATATACAACGGTTTTTGGTTAATGTTCAAAAAAAAAAAAACCCAATTAGCATACACACCAGCCACCGCGCCTCGAGCCCCGCCCTATCGCTCGCTATGATATGTATGTAGCAATAACAATTCGATGTCAACACGATGTGTGGTCATCACTTTGAAGTCACGGGAGAGCAAAAGTGGGCGCTTTTGATCAATGAAGCATGCCGAAAAATCCGACGTTTTCTTCGTAGGTCAAAAAAGCAAAAATTCAAAATGCCTCTATTTTGATTATTTTACATAAATTGTATTATTTTTTTCGGGAATTCGTGGATGTATGGACATATATTTATGAATGTAAGTCAAACTGAGCTTGACAAAAATCTTGACATATTTCCTTTAAGGTGTCCGTGCAAGAGCCAATTTAAAAAGGTGAACCGAAACTTAGCACACATATACACATATGTACATACACAAACAACACACATAAATGCATAGAATGAACACCAGACGAATATACAGAATTTGGATTAGTATGTGGCATCGCTGCATAGTGCAGATGCCTAAAAATAAGGTGTTATTGATGTTCATGGAATATTGGAGCAATGTAAACATCAAAACGGTTTTCAAACAAGTGATAATTTCTTTCATTTTTTAATTTTTTCTTTGTTATATTTTTCTTTTAATAGGCAAAGTTACGACAAAATAGTACGTTGGCTACCATGGGGTTCGCAAACAGGTAATTTGTTTTCCGCTATGTTAGATTTGGCAAGATCAACATGTGTTGTGCCATGATTGGCCAGTGGAGGATTACACACGCCAAGACCCTTTGACAATAATCATGCGCTAGGTGATGATAAGGAGGAGTCAACAACGTAAAATAATAATTATTATTTGTTTCTGCCTTTACCGTAAATACTTTGTTGGAGCTTTTTGTTGTGCTCACCCAAATTTGACAAAGTCCGGTCAAAGATTTCCAGAGTTGAAAATACAAGAAATCTAAAAGCCCAGCTATAAATTATGTAATAACATTATTTTCAAGAAGAAGAACAAACCAACCCGATTTTCCTATATTTGTTGATAAAAGAGGTGTAACCGAAGTCCGTTTCTATTGAGACCTGTAAATCTTTGTCTGAGGTCTGACTATTCAGAATTGAAATGCCAATCAAAAGTAAAGCAAATATTGAGCGCAGACCTTTTTACTTTACAATCACCTCATTACCTCCGTTTACTTTTTTTAACGCTGATCATAGTCATTCGCGCCTAACCTTTGGCATAGTGTTTGATTATAGGATTTTTATAAAGTGAATTTAATGGTCTTCTAAGTACTAGAAAAACTTTTTGAAAAGGTGCAAATGACTTTTGGTTTTTTCATCCTATTAAAATAGGCATCACTTCTCATCGTTATTATTAGTAAGGGACGGCATTGAAAAACAACCCGTATATTTAGTATTGCACACCATTTACGCTCCCATAGCACCGTGGGGGGGGGGGTACCAGTGGAAAAGGGTAGGTACAATATGTGCCGCCGATATTGGTCGCATTTTCACGCCTTACTATAACGATGGGATGTTTTCCCACCAGCCGACTATAAAGGATGGGTCAACTTTATTGATGGGTCATTGCTACTATATAATGGTCCATTTTTTCAATTTTTGGTCGCAGTTACTATGAAAATGGGTTCAATTTTTTTCGATTTTCGCTAAATTCACAATGAAATGGTGTGCTGAAATTTTTGGAAAAAGTTACTAGAAAATGGGCCGATTTTGCTAAGACTAATGAAAATGGTGGGAAATTTCAGGCCACTATATAATGGTCGAAATTCGGACCATTATATAATGGGTCCAATATTTTTGTAACAATTTGGTCCCTATACCATTGGTGGATTTTTTTACCGTGGCGGACTCCCCCCGTACCAAATTTTGGGTCGAGTACCCCCCCCCCCCCCCCGCCGTAGCATCCTATGCTGGTACCAGCCGCCACCTATTTCACATCCCGCATCGCTAATTGGCCGTCAGGGCCCCTAGCAGCCAAACGTTGTGTTAAAGGCTCTGCGAATTAGCTTGAACACGGAATGAAAAAACGGTTTCGCGGTACATTGGATATCGGGCGAAATCAACGAATCAGGTGGTCAATTCTGATGTTTAAAAACGGGTTCCTGACAAAAAGACCCTTAGCTCACTGATTTTGTAAGCCTGACGTGTAGCATGACTTAACGCTGAGCAGCAATCGAGAATTGAGCCAGCTGATAAGAGTAGATAAGGTAAGAAAAATGCCTTGTATGGATCGTATGTTTTCACGTTTTTTCGTCCTTTTAAAAAAAAACCTCTCTTATAAAGCTAGTCAGCTACCTACCATTTTAAGTTTAGGAAATATTTTGGTGGCGTAAAACGTCGATAGGCCAAGTCATTTTGCGCAAATCTCAGTGTACCGCAATGTACAAAAAATCCGAATCATCGCTGACACTGGTGTGTACGGGAGTTTCCCACGTTCATCCGATTATGATGTGGTTGATAACGTCCCTAGACGCAGTGAAGATTTGCCAATGTTTTCCAAGATTCAACAATGGCGGCGCTGTGTGCCAAGACGACACGTAAATGGTGTGTATGCTAAGAAAAACAAGTTTTGGAAAAAGAAAGCCAACTCCAGAAGAAAATACAAAATGATAGTCATGATAGTAGAAAGCGGATCAAAGTAGTAAAGTGCAGCAAAGAGAGCTTCTGAACCTAAGTAACAACAACACACAAACAATAATAATAATAATAGTCAACAGGCAAAAGATGATCATCAATCCATTCGCCTCATTTTCGGGAGTGTCCCTAAAACTGACACATCTGACACATTCTTTTCTGGAAAAACTATGATTCGGAAACCTTTCACTGAATAAGACCATGTTTATTCCGTTAAGGTTTCCGATTCATTAGTGTGTCCGAAATTCCGAAAATAGAGTGTGTCAGCATTGGGTCAGATTACGAAAATTTCTCATATTTTTCTTAGTCAAATGTTGTTTTAAAACTTAAACACACAAGCACTTTAAAAAACCCGCTTTTAAAAAGCCAAATTTTAACCAAATGTTCTAACAGTGTATACGCTTACTTACTTTCAAAATCTGAAGTTCCTCTCATTACCTCCCACGCCCCTTCTGTAATCACATAGTCTATTGTGTTTGTTGGGGGCTTCACGGTTGTGTGTAAATTTAGGTTCGGTTCCAACGGATGTTATCGCAAAAGTCAACGATTGACATGAAACCAATTGAAAGGATATTATGCTCTTTGATCAGAAAACAAACTTTATCAACTATGGTTCAGTCAAAATTAGATTAGAAAGCTTACGTTACGGGAAATGTAAAAATAGTTTGTAATGCTGCTTCACAAAACGGCATTTGCTTGCCCCCCCCCCCCCCCCCCCAAAATATTAATTTTAAATTCCCATTTTTTTTCTTGAGCAGTATCAGAACCAATTAGAAAATACTCGAGTCTTAGAACGGAGCACGTAGGACACGAAAGGTATTCTACTTTTCACTGTATTAGAGATTTGTTTTTTTAATTCGTAAAATAAATCTATATACAGTAGGTAATACATCAATCCCAAGTTGTTTAGAATACACTATACTCAATCATCTGATATGTGAACCCCGTACCATCGTGCGGAGGTGAAAAATCAAGGATGCGCAGGGACTTCTGTTTAATCATGTTATTGTGGGAATTGTTAAGGAATGAAATACACTATTGTGCGTTCCATACTGAATGAAATTGTATTTAGTGGCAGGTGTGAGTGCGTTATATGAACGGATGCGTGTCCTCCAAGATTAATCAAGTGTGGCACGTGCATTTGAATTCTTTCATTTTCCCTCCGACTTAATGAATAGGTCCAAAACTCCAGGGGGGAAGAACGTATCAACGCGAATCGACTATAGGTCTATTTTCACCGACGAGGTGACATGCATCAGGTTTTATAACATTGCGGAGCACAACAAATTTATTGTACTTATACGCTTAGGAAGATGTCATGTTTTAATTTTGTTTTATCTCTTTTAAGTTTTCTTCTATTTTCTCATACCTGATCATAATACTGTCGACCAAACATGATCGAGCCAGTGGTATTGTGCCCATCTTCTAGTGTAAGGTATACACACACCATCTTCAATATCCTACACTACTGTTTCCTGTGCACGGTCTGTAGTAGGGAACGTGGTTGGGGAAAAACTTGACTGGTATTCCGTTTAGTCATACGAAAACTCTGAAGAAGGAAAAAAAACCTCAGAGTAAAAGTTAATCTTTCCATATCGTATGGCTGAACTTTGGATAGTTAAAAGCAACCTCCAGGGAACGCGTGACCCCCTATAAAGGAATAGTTCACTGTATTCACATTTTTCCCCTTACAATTAGTAGTAAACTCATCTTGATATTTTGACAATATGAGTATTTTGGTACATAAACCAAACAAGCAAACACAAATTGGAGTTTGTTTTATGGTTTGTAATGTATTTACCCTGTTGATATGAAGCAACCGACAGATTAATTTGTCAAACATCGGACAATGGGTTTGGCCCCGTACTTGTAATCGAAAGGCGAAACCCTCCGATATTAATGACCTCTAAAAACTATTTGTATAATATTGGGATGGGCTGAGCGATAACAGAAAATATCGCCCCGGGGCCTAGATCAATATCGGACGATCCGAAGACGACTGATATTTTTTTTGACGAGGGGCGATATTTTCTGCAATCCAACCGAAAAAGTCATCCATATAGTATTATTAGTAGATGCAAGAAGAAGCTGACCTACCAAATATTTTTTAAAATGGCTTCAAAACTCATAAAAGAGAGTATTTGTTTGATGATTTGCCCTATCGGGGGGGGGGGGGGTAGGACTGCCAACCTAACCAGCAACGGAACGGCAATTCAACTTCCGGCGTCCCACCCGAGTGCTAGTCTTAATTCAAAGACTTAACGGTAGTGGGCGGCTCTTACGCATATCAAACTGTCACACACAGAACTTGACTTAAGGCTAGTCCGGTCCCGAATGACTTAAATCTAATGACCCGTAATTGGAATAACCGATTTTTGCATCGGGGTTATCCACTAACCCCGACGGCTTTTGAAGTCAATAATTTTTTTCCTAAATTATCATTATATTAACCTAGATGTTTTG
>JAMKCH010043424.1:0-13210 GCA_023653785.1 Ophioderma brevispina
TGCAGGTAAGTAAGAAGCGTGCGTAGAACAAGAACCAGGATTAGGGCGCAGTTGAAATTCAAA
The DNA here is from genome assembly GCA_023653785.1 of Ophioderma brevispina. Lineage (NCBI taxonomy): Eukaryota > Metazoa > Echinodermata > Ophiuroidea > Amphilepidida > Ophiodermatidae > Ophioderma > Ophioderma brevispina. Next base: position 64 of record JAMKCH010043424.1, read on the forward strand.
GCAAATCCACATCCACGAGCTGAAAAGAAAAAATGACTGATTTATTGATTATTTCCTGGACGATCTATTTCCTGCTATGTTCCTATTGTTCTCTTCCACTGAGTGACGGGTGATTGATTGATAAAAGCTCGCCGACATGAATAGGGATTAATCGTAGATCGTCCAGGAAATAGATCGTCCAGGATTTTCCCGATTTATTGGCTAGCTGCTGAAAAGCACGTACTTTCATAACCCACGGATTTGCCGATAGACAAATCTTTCTGCAGAGGGTTTTCGAAGAATTTATATTTTGTTGTGTTTTGAGTTGATTTTGGAGACAATTGAGTGACAACAGGCAGCCAAGTGAAGGGCAGAGCAGTGCAGTAAAGAATGGGGTAAGATCTTGTAATTTCTAATAATTGAAACTTACCTTTTCAATATCAGAACTGACCTTTGTTGCAAGAACAAAAGAAACCATAAACAAAATTGATTGGAGAATTCGCATTGTCTAAAGACAACAGAGTAACAATCGGTGGATAAAATGAAAAAGTGGTACAAATTTTGAATCAACCATAACTCGGTCAATATGTGTCCTTTTGGAAATATTTTTTCGGTGTCGGAAACCTAACGAAATGCACTTCTCAGATAAATGTGTATTAATATGTATGGTTTACTTTTTTCTCTTCATGAAATAGAGGGCGCTTTGAGGGTTCTCTTTTTCTTAGACAACCGGTATTATCCATTCATGGACTAAATTGAGACAAACGTGAGCAGTACAAATATACCAAAATGTCAAATTCAAGAAAATTGAAGACGTTTGTCTGGCAAATGTTCTGCTATTCCTTTAACATTGTAAGACCTACAACAGTGTTATTTTTTTTTTTTTTTTTTTTATGTTTACATCAAATCCTTCATTCCAAGAACTGTGAGAAAATGGAACAAACTACCACAAGATGTCATAAATGCGCCGACCCATACCCAATTTAGAAGCATGTTTTGATTAATTTAGCCACTCTCCAAACCTCTTTGTTAGACTTCTATATGGAGTATTCAAGAGGATAACCACCAAGTACCAAGTACCAAGAACAAAAGAAACCATAAACAAAATTGATTGGAGAATTCGCATTGTCTAAAGGCAACAGAGTAACAATCGGTGGATAAAATGAAAAAGTGGTACAAATTTTGAATCAACCATAACTCGGTCAATATGTGTCCTTTTGGAAATATTTTTTCGGTGTCGGAAACCTAACGAAATGCACTTCTCAGATAAATGTGTATTAATATGTATGGTTTACTTTTTTCTCTTCATGAAATAGAGGGCGCTTTGAGGGTTCTCTTTTTCTTAGACAACCGGTATTATCCATTCATGGACTAAATTGAGACAAACGTGAGCAGTACAAATATACCAAAATGTCAAATTCAAGAAAATTGAAGACGTTTGTCTGGCAAATGTTCTGCTATTCCTTTAACATTGTAAGACCTACAACAGTGTTACACGCGGGGCGCAGTTTCTCCAACATAGAAAGCAAACTTACTTATTGAACCTCAATAAGGGTTGGTGGAAAAGGATGTCTAAATTTCAATTTATACGAATGTCAGAAATACAAATGTTGTTCATACTCACCGATGATGACAAACCAATTACTCTCTCTGAAGCAATAGGACCCATATGAAAACATAGCAATGTTAATTGCAACGAAGAGGAGAAGAGAGATGACTTTACGACGGTTGTACCAAAGGTAGTCTCTTTTGAGGTAGCGAGTAGACAGTCGAAACGAGCGGACAGGTCGTTTCTTGTTGACCTCCTCGAGTTCAACTCTTCGGCTGTTGGGCTTATTGACAGATCTGTTCAATTAAGGTATATTTCTATTATTTTACTTTCTAAAAACAGTCACGGTTTTGATAGCTATCATACAATGACATAGAAGAAAAGAAATGGGGAAAACACCTCAAAATTTGGGACGGGTTATAATAGTTATTGGTTAATGCATATTACTTGAGAGAGAGAAATTAGAGAAATCAATGCACGCGCGCTGAGATGCGTTGATTGCACAGGGCCTACAAGGATGAGGGCTTTTGGGAAGCAGCGAAAGTTCATTGCAATTTGTCGCATTTCTCGAGCAAAAAGAAAATGCGCAATAACCTAACAAATTTAGTTGTTTTTACTCGTGATAAATATACTGTTTTGAAGTGTCAGTAAACACACGGCGAGAAAATGAGCCAGTCCTAAAAGCGACGCATACGCATTCGAAAATAATTAGAAATAAATTCCAATGAAGTCACGGCTATTGTGCAACACCGTCAAACTTTACTTTAAAACGCAACTGCCCATATCTATATAGGTTTATTCTGGCAATTGTGCACAAAATTAGAGTTAAAGTTTACCATTGGTGTGTTTACTTGGTGTGTTAGATAATAGGCCTGTTATCTGCGAGCAATATGTAATCTCTTTTCGCCTCTTAAAGGTGTTTGTTGCACGTCTATTTAGTACGTCAGCTCGGACCAGTTTTGGGTACCAAGGGGTAGGTGGAAGAGTAGAAAAAATTCATTGCTACCACATGTTAGGTACATATGTGGGGATCATCGCCTGGGTGTTAGTAGAAATCAGAAGTGGTGCAAATTTTTTTTTATGGGCCAAAAAAGGTCAAAATTGACCCAAATTAGGTAAAAATCATCGAATGGTGATTTATTTATTCCGACTTCATATTGAAATGTAATAATAATAAAATTTCCCCACTATATAGCTGTAGATTCAAGAAGAATTTGAATGTTGGGATTCTGGGCTTAATTTTGACCCCAGAAAGGACCAAAAAGGGGTCAAAATTGACTCAAGTAAGGTAAAAATCATAGAATGGTGATTCCAACGTCATATTAATGTAGCAGTATTTAATTTTCCCCACTATATAGCTGTAGATACAAGAAGAATTTGAATGTTGAAATCTGGGGTTATTTTTGACCCCAGAAAGGGCCCAAAAGGGGTCAAAATTGACCCAAATGAGGTAAAAATCATAGAATGGTGATGTATTTATTCCAACTTTATATTAAATGCAGTAGTATTTCATTTTCCCCACTCTATCGCAGAAGATTCCAGAAGAAATGGAATGTTGGAATCTAGGGTCAAATTTGACTCCAGAAAGGGTGAAAAAGGGCTTAAAATTGACCCAAATAAGGTAAAAATCATAGAATGGTGATGTATTTATTCCAACTTTATATTAAATGCAGCAGTATTTCATTTTCTCCACTCTATAGCAGTAGATTAAAAAAAAATTGAATGTTGGAATCTATGTGGGGTCAAAATTGACCCACAAAAGGCAAAAAGGTCAAAATTGACCCAAAATATGAGTCAGTAAAAGTTAAAAATGGCAAGCAAAACATTCCACTTATACATATTATATGCATTTTAAGACTTCTAAAATGAAACCTCATTTCTTTTAATATATTGGTAGTAGATAATAAACTAAATTTTGACATATTGGGTCAAGATACATCCCAATTTAATAGCTTCATCTTAAAGGTCCATGGCCCGATCGCTAATAGCCTCGTCCCCAGAAGCCCAGATTTTACCGGAAGTGGTCAACATTTTGGTATCAGAAGAAAACTACTATTTTTCTCATTTACCCTGTGAAATCTTAGGGCCAAAGGATGTTTGGTTTGGAAGTAATGAGCGAAAATGTACCCCAATTTGGTCGACCAATATTAATTTTACACAGTACTCTATGGGGCTTACGAAATCACGTTTTCTGCTCTCACATGAATAGAAAACGCATTGAAATATCGGCGCGAAACTTCACAGGTGGGGTTTTTGGGTGAAGGCCAATCTATCAAGATGAAAACTTCATATCCTTAAATCGGGCCATCCCCCTTTAATTGAATCGCCTAACTCCAATGCCCATCTGTTAAATATCGTGCCCGTATCATTTCAACCAGTCTTGATATGAGGGCTAAAAACGTGATTTTTTAAGCTTCCTAGAATACTGTGTAAAATAATAAATTCTATCTAAGTTATATCTAATAATATCTAAGTTAAATATTTTAAGTCCTACGATTTCACAGAGTAAATGAGTCAAATGTACCTTTCTACAGACACCAATATTATATTCTGATCACTGTAAAATCGGTTGATCCCGGGGATGAGGCTATTTAAGGCCAAGTAAGAAAATAAAAACAGTTGATCGTCCGGACTTTTGAAAAAAGTTGGTGAGGGAGGCCTTTATTATTTGTTATTTTATAATTTTTTTCAAAGATGGCCGCCATGTCTAAGATGGCCACCATGATATATTTGAAGATTGCGTTTGCGTTGTGGAATATTAGTATGTAAGAAGGTTGAAGAAATTGGTCAACAAAATGAAGGATACTCTTTAAAATAGGTATGAGAGTTCAATAGTGCTCCGATTTTTTTTGTTGACTTCATGTTCCCCCTTTTTAGCCTTCTTTTTGGTGGTATTGTTGCTTTATTATAGTAAAAAAAAATAAAGAACAAAATCGGTGCGGCGTCCGCAAAATCGGAGGAGCGGCGGGGACGATCAACTGTCAAAAAGAGGTCAAAATAGACCCCAAAAGAGTGGGAATTAAAAGCTCTCATTGGGCAATTCCTCTGGAATTAATCTTTGAGAACAACTGAATAGACATAATTTATTGTTTGCACTTTTTGTCAGCTGGCAATCACATAGATTTGCAATCAATTGACGAAACGATTGAATAATGCCATGTTGGCAAAGGTGGCCCATATCAAGAGGTTTCTATATAGATAGAGAGCAAACGTTACGTATCCTTTAGAAATTCACCGTCTCGCATGTTTTTGCCGACCCCAAAGAACCCTCGAGTACCACAATAGAAAGCAAATGGCTGCCTCCGCTTCCGCTCTTCTTCCACATACTGTTGGTGCCGTGGCTTTGCAAGTATACACTAAATCGGTAGTGATACAAATTCATGTATGTGTTAGAGGTGGCCAGGTATAATAAAATTGCTCCTGGATCCTTTGTGCTCATATACTACTCTTTTTTTCTCATAATGCAATGCGCGCTTAGGTGAAAAGATTTATTTAATGGCGGCGGTTTATTTAAATCAAGACTACTGATGTGTCCATTCATTCGTTGATGTTCCATGGATAGTACAAAATTGACCACCCAATAGCACCCAACACCAACAACTGATATTTTGGCGGATGTTTGTATCGACTTGAACATTATGTGGTGTATACCGCACCCAAACTTGATCATATCCGTTAGCAATATTCAAATGTCATCTGCCCAGCACGGACGACTAATTTTGAAATGCGTTTTTCACCCCCTTGGATCAATCATCATCTCTTTTGACTTGTTCCGCAAATCCGTGGCGTACGTCTTTGCGAAACGTCTTTATCTTGTATGGTGCTCCCACTTCAAAGTAAAGCTGGTTTCTCTGCTTCTACCTACTCTACTTGGACATGAAGACTTCCCCGAATAAAGGTCTGATTAATCGGTCCTTACTTGAAAGCGAATGCCGGCACCTAACCGTGGCCTATTCTGTGCCACAATTGTGGTAATAGAGGTATTTCACACCCTAGATCCATATTTCCGGTGATATGCCTGGTATAAGCAACCACTGAAAAGTCCGCAGCGTCCCCCTTCATTCACTTTTTCTGCACCATACAGTTAGATGTTTTCCACACAGGCCCTGAAGAAGACAGTCTTAGTTGCTCTGGATACAACATACTTTAATATAAAACAGCGTTGGGATAATTTCAGGGCAGAAAGTAAACCAAAAGATCATATTTAACAAAATTTTAGATATCGTTCATTCTGACAGACCAACTGTCTCTCTCCTACTGGATTGTTTTTACCTAGTTTGAGGAAAGAGAATAAATTGTGGCATATTGGTTTAAATTTTGATCCCTTTTCCAACCGTTTTTCATTGCGAAGTCAATAAAAGGAACAGTAAATTAGGAGAGGGGCAATTTTTTTTTCAAAAGGGGACTGCCCCCAAAAATTACAAGGGGGAAATTTTGTCCCCAAAATTCAAAGGGGGGCAATCTGGCAAAAGTGGACTTTGTTACCTACATATTTTTCGCCGCAAAATCTAATTTTTGGCCTTGTTAGGGGTTATGGGCCCTTTTTGGAATGGAGCGTCAGCCCCACCCCCCTCCCCTGGAATACAAGCCTGCTTTGTGCATTATAACAACTTTAACAAGCAAACTGCAGTATTTAAACCATGCTTAATTGTTATATGTTTGACAAAATTGGGTGTAATTGACCATTATTATCCAAAGTTTTCAAATTTGGATGTCACTACTGATAAAAGTGAATAAAACGTTTTTAAATTAGCAAATTGATTATTGAAATGCCTCCTGCCGTAATATGGAAACATATGCATCCAATACAATTGTCCTGTTTTTTTAACCCATTTAAAAGTCATTTTTTTAACCTTTTTGGCCAATTTCTGGGGTTTACATTCAAATTCTTCAATCTTCAGCTCTATAGTGGGCAAATAAACTATATACTATTACATTTAAAGTAAGATGGAATAAATATATCAACCAATTTTATGATTTTGTAACCATATTTGTGTCAATTTGTTACCCCTTTTTGTCCCAGATTCACAACTTCAAATTCTTCCTTGAATCTACAAGCTATAGTGGGAAATTACATAGTAATTACATTTCAATGAAGTCGCACTAAATAAATACCCATTCTATGATTTTTACACTAATTTTGGTCATTTTGACCCCTTTGCCCTTTCTGTGGTCATCAAATAACCCCCAATTCCAACATTCAAATTCTTCCATCTACAGCTTATCTGTGTGTCCAAAAAACGCACACTTGGCGGGCAGGCGCCATAAGTTTTGACCAGGCAATGAGAATTCTTATTCTTTGTTGTAAGGTAAGATGGGCCTGTAAGCTAATAAGAGAAATTTCCAATAGCTTCCCACAATGCATTGCTCAATGGCTGTTTTTTGTGTACAGGTACGGATGTGGGTCGTTAGTGATGAAACATGGCTAATTGACAGTACTTGATCACAAACTTGCATTTTTAAGAGCGTTTCATCTCTCACGATCCACATTGCAACCTGTACAAAAACTTCCAATGGAAGCCATGCCTTGTGGGAAGCTACTGGATCTTCCTTGTAACTATATTCCCTAAAAAGTTCATATAATCTAAGAGAGATCCATCCTTTTCAATATGACCCCAAACAATCAAGTAACCCGCAGAACCCATTTTACCAAAATGAAGAGCGGTTAACCACAAGACTGGGAATGAAGAAAAGAATGGCAAATACAATATTGATTGCATCATCCTTTACTTGCCACATTTTTTTTGTTTGCAGACAACTCTACCTCTGGATCCAATACTGCATTTATACAATAATTATGATTTAACTGATTTTTAATAAAACCTACTTTATTGGGATAAAATGTTTCAAGAAGATAAGAAAACTATACTACGTCATAGACAACTCCACATTACCTAATATGTTAATTACATTCCCAACTTTATGGAGTAAAAACCATGTTTTCAACACAAACTCAAATAACCTATCATATACTCATCGGGTCATTTAAATTTTGGGTTAAAGATAACTCTGTGTGCCGTCACCAAGAAATGAATTGATTAGCTCTAATCCATGCAGTCCTTATTTTTTGACAATACGAAGAGTTTGTTGAACATACATTCCTATTCGGATCTTTTTAAGAATGTGTTAAATTTTTTTTTCAGCTATATTTTTTTGTTTAAGCTATTATTACCAGTGGAAACATTCATATGTTGACATCTTGTTGCAGCCACCTTTCTTTTAAAAAAAGATTAAATGGTGTTGGTTTTGAGATTCATCTTGGGTGTTCTGGGCGCAAAACTACATGCCTGTATTTTGTACTTAATAGCGCGCCCTCAATTTGGTTAATGGGTCGTGCGGGTCGCTTGAATTCTTTCTTTCTGGGGTCATATCTTTAAAAATATTGACTACTTTATGAACTTTTCAGGCACATTAGAAAACAGGCCCATCTTACACCTTACAACAAATATAAGTATCACTTGCTTTTGTTTTCAAAACTTATAGCGTCCTAGCTGCTGCCACCAAGTTTTTGCGTTTTTTTTGGGACACAACGGTATAGTGGGGCAATTGAACTGTTACTTTAAAATTAAGATGGAATAATAAATCACCATTTATACTTTTTACCATGTTTGGGTCAACTTTGAGTCCTTTTGGGCCCTTTCTGTGTAAAAAAATAACCCCAGATGCCCCCTTTCAATTCCTTCTGATCTACAGCTAAATAGTGGGGAAAATTAAATCTATTACATTAATATGAAGTTTGGAATTCATCAGCCATCTATGATTTTACCTTATTTGGTCAATTTTGACCCCTTTGTAAACTGAAATTTCATTCAAAAAAGATAAAACATTAAAAACATTCAAATTTCTTCTTGAATAACAAGCCTTTATATTATTGGGGGAATTTTCTTAGTATTACATTTCATATGAAGTCGAATAAATAAATCACCATTCTATGATGTTTACCTCATTTGGGTCCAATTTTTGGACCTTTTTTGGCGCATAAAAAAGAATTTCGTGTTTCGTCGCGGTTCTCGGCTTTCGGCGCTCCGCTATATTCAAAGAATATAATCTGTTGGGCCGCCCCATTACCCTTTGACTACCCTGCCCTTTGACTTTGATCTCAATCACCATATGAGGGATCGCATGTTGCACCTTATGAAAAACAGTTTGGTTTCCAATTGAACCTTCAATTTTGCATTTAAGTCAATTTTACATTTTAAGCCCATGTTTCCACTTGACCTCACAATGACCTTTGCCCTTTCAACATGACTTTTGACCTATCAATATATTGAGGATCCCATGGTGCACCTATGACGAATTTGGTTCCAATTGAAGTTTAACCTTTTCAATGAGGTCAATTTAAAAAAAAAAAAACAAACACTTTGTGACATACACCACACATCCACACATACAAACACAACGCACAACGGCTTGCTAGTGGTCCTTCCCGCTAAAGCTGGCGGCCCACCAATACTTGCACCACTTCTGATCTACATCCCCCAGTGTATGATCCACACATATGTCCCTAACCACCTGGTACCAGTGGCATTTTTCCCTACTAACCGCGACCACCTACCCTAACTCGAAAACTAGACCCTTTTTTCGAAGTGCTGACGTACTAATTTCATTCAATTCACAGTGTAAATCATGGTCTTAAGCAAATTGGTAATCTTACTTCCAATCACATCACACTTTATTAAAACAACGCCAATTGCTTACCGTGTGAATGCCTCCCAGAAGCTTAGGACTCGCTGTATTCCTACCATCCTTCAGATACACTTACTACAATATCATCTATAACCGGCCGGTAAACAGCCTTCAAAGTGCTCCTGCAATGGCTGTCGAAGTTTTCGTGTCCATGCTGACTCGAGAGAATGACACCAGCGCAGTGCCATTTTTACACGTCATGTCGACAGTCCACTCCCTGCATGCAGTTAAATATAACATTTTTTCTAACTGTTTGCTGATTATTTAACTTGGCAGTCTAAAAATGTTACATTTTGGTATAACATATTATGCATCAATCTTGCAAATAAATCCGAAAGCATATTTTTTGCTGTTGATATTTTTTTTCCGAGTGTGATCAATCAATTGGTTTCGAAATATATTCAACGTAGACTACTTATCTTTAAAAAAATTAATAACCCACCTTTACTTTTCCAAACAAAAAGGGGTCGAAGGAATGTTTTTTGGCCCCTTGGCTTGCAATGGAAAACTTGATTTCATTAGATCAATTTATAATGGAAACCAATAGTAGCTTTTTTAATCTTCATACGACAATCCGAAAATATCCGATTTAATATTCTCTATATACATTTTTTTTTGTTCAAAAAATTGGAATCTTACATTTTTCTTTAGTACATGCTGTTTTTTAAGGAAGGTCACTTTGATAAAGGAATCCACATATTTCAATAGATAAATACCTACCTTCAGCGTCAATTGACACGGAAGATGTAATGTAATTTTGGCAATTGGTGAAAGCGAATCAAACTCTCGCAGCCTATACAAGAGTACGTACGGTATCACCCCTTGCCTTCCACGGCAAGATTATGAAGAGGAAGAGAACGCGTGCTTGTAAGGAGAGAGTAGAATCCTCTTTAACCGATTTGTCCAAATGTTGCCAGTGTCTCTTTAATTCTTCAATGTTTTCTCATCCAAGGTCAACTCAAATAGTTTAAAACACGCTTTACAAATAACAGCAAATTTAACAAAACAAGCGTAATTTCACTTGCTACCCACCACCCCCCCACCCTACCACCCCCCACCCCTACCCCCTTTCAGGGGCGGATGATCGCCTGACTGGAGGGTGTGCCAAAGAAGAGGTCAAGAATGAGAATGGGAGATCGGGCACCAGGGGCTGGGTGCGGGATCTGCTCCCGCGCGCAAAGCGCGGAAGATCTGCATTTTTACATAGCACAAGCTTTTTTCCAATGGTTTTGATGGGGAAATGTTCACATCAATTCTAAGTGGTGGAAAGAGTTTGTTTTCAGGACAGTAAAATTGATCTGGGACACCGTGTATATAGGATTACCAGTGAGCGTCTTCAAGGGCGTTAACCGCAACTTTAATGGGATCAATAGCACTTTAAACAATTGGAAACATCTTTTTGTATGAGAGTTTCTCTTTGCATAAAGTATTGCACAAAATCAACTTGATTAGATGAAACTTTCAATGACATGTTTTAAAATACATGTGAAACATAGTTAATATTCAATATTGTTAAGTGAAATTTCTTATCCAAAATACTTAAAAGTATTTTGGATAAGAGTTTTCACTTAACAATATTGCACAAATAACACTGTTCTAAAGACACTTTGATATTGCTATTGCCCAGTGCACAAAGTCAAGTTTCTAAACGTTATAAACGTTAGCTTCTTGAACTTGGCAAAGAAAATATTATGTCTGTTGTCTTAGTTTTCAATGAAGTCTTCCTTCAACGTTGATTTCTGCCATTGAATTAGAATTGTCTTCATTTTTTCCAGCTTATGGCAATGGACATGAACTACTTGAAGTTAAAAATAGTTAAATTTAGAGAATAAAGTTATTGGAAAGATATCTTGTTTGCACTATCGGGACCAGGCGATAATTTACTTTTTGAATGTTTACAATAATTAAAATTAATAATCTGATATATAAGATTAATTGAATTTATGTACTGAGTATCATTGAATTCACTGAATCTGATTTCCTATTTACTCTTGTGAAGCAAAGGTCATAAAGATTTGTCACCATATTCAGACAAAATGCTAGAACTGAAAACACAGCTAGCTTAACTGTATAGTATAAACGGCCGGGGTAAAAAAGACCAGCTTACAAAACCTATCACATCTTCCACATTTCTTCAGCAAATTCCTTCCTTCTCAAACAAGCATTTAAATTTTAATACACTTTCAGAAAAAATACAACTTAGAACCTTTTTTGTCCACTATATGGAACCCTCAAGACTGGAACCCTCAAAATGGTTCTTAAAAATCTGAAAGCCCAAACAGGTTCCTAACAGGAGTTAAAGAACTCATTTTGGTTCGTTGAAGAATCATACAGGGTTCCATAGAGAGGGCACGTTTAGAACCGCTTTTGCACCTTTTTCTGCGAGTTGTAGTCTGTTGTAAATTCTTGAAAACATGAGATGCTGACCACCTAAAGGATCTAAAAACGAAATAATAATAAATCCATATGGAAAGGTTTGGCAAAAGCATATCTAAATCAACAAATATAGAAAAATAATAATATTTATGTTGACAAAGGTCGGGCGCTGTCGAGAGTCTAGGAGAATCAGTTTTTAGAAAACGCAATTTGCGGCAATTCAGCATTTTCCACGCACCCACGCACCGATAAATTGGCATTTTCCCACCAATCTGCGGATGAAAATTGCCGAATTCGCGTAATTACGTGCCCAAAATGTCCTGCTAGATATCATGTCCAAGACTTGCAAAAGTGTGAACAAAATAATTTTAATATTAAATCACGAAGACGAACAAAAACCGTCGCCCAACCTTTACTCCTTACCTGACCGTCTTTAAAATTTCACAATCATACCAAATAGGCTAAAAAAGTAAATAATATACCGCAAGCGTTTGCAATCAAATCAATGCTAATCACACAACTTTAAAAGTTGTGAATAAAAATAGACTCAAAGTTACTACGGTTACATCGAAAAAACAATGGCTAATCTATGTAGTCTATTCACAGTAGTTTCTCAACACCTAATTTTAACTGTTTTAATAAATATGGAATATTAAAGACGAATTGGTCAAGCTTCGTTTACTGATTGAGTATTATACGTCAAAGGAACCACTCCTATGTATTGAATGGAACATTCAAGCATCCATATGTTAAGAGTAAACAAAAACATACAATTTTTCAAGAAAATTACAAACCTATTGATTTTTAAAAAACGATAATGGCCCGTATTCCAGAAACTTGTTTAGCTAAACTCAATTTTAGCTTAAAAACGTATTTAAAAATTGCGTTTTAGCAAAACGCGTTTAAATATTTTGCTTTACTTAAACGGACCTGTACCTAGTTTAAATTTCGAAGCATTTTGGCAAAGTTAAAATTACGTTTAACTTTAAACTCCTTTCTGGAATAGCGTTTACTTAAGCGATGCGTTTATCTCACATATTAGCTTAAAATCGCGCTAAACACCTTTTGGGAATACGGGCCAATGTGTTTATTTGCTCAAATTTATCATTTTTTTTGTAGGATGAAAAAAGAAAACATGGTAATTCGCCAGACGTAGACGCGAAGCAGGTCGGGCGCTTTTAAGTTTTGAAACATAAAGGCCCGTATTCTCAAACGATGTTTAACGCTAATTAAACGCTGTTTAAATATAAGCCGAACAACGTTAAACATGTCTAAAACGTTGTTAAACTTAGACTTGGTCCGGGGGTAGTTTAAGACGTGTTTAATTTCACGCTTTCATCAAATGCCTGATATTTTCAGCTATATGTGATACTCGTGGTTAGACCAGTTTTCTCCTTTATTTCTCTTATCTTTCTTTTCCGAATCCACAGTTGATTTCTTCTCGTCCATTTTTTCCTTGCTTATTGCTCGTGTGTATCTGTTAATAGTATTGAATTATAGCAAGTGCGGCGCAGCGTCATACAACCGTTTTAAATAGGCCTTGGGGTTTGTCTCCAT
>JAMKCH010043425.1:0-12415 GCA_023653785.1 Ophioderma brevispina
GGTTTGTTGTTAAACAATTGTCCTCCCCTCCAATACTTCAATGCATGAAGCCCTGAAAGCTCACAGTTTAAAAGGTCTTGCAATTACAACAACAACAAACAATAAGACTCTATAAAAACTTATATGTGGAATTTAAGTCCCAGTACCCAAAAAGAATTTGGACTTTTGGAGCTATTAATCAATTTTACCCTCTCCATATCTTGATTGCTTAATTAGCACATCATACATTAATTATATGGTAAAAATAATGGCCAGCCTGTGAGCTGAAATTGAGTTATTTACATCTGATAGTAACACATAAGCATATTATTGTACAAAGAAATGTGTGTAACCGTTGCATGTTTATTAGTGATGTGTGTTAATTGTGTAAAAAAATGCCCCCTCCAGATTCCTATTTTATCACTGTTTTCGTTAAAGATTTTCATAGTTAACATGGATGCCACTGTCTGTAATTTAGATATAAAGGCATAATACACCCAAGGTTTTCAGAACGTTAATTTTTTTCATCAACAACGCTTTATGTTTTTGACCCCCGTGAGACTGAAAGGAGCACTCTTAAAGCAATAATTAGCCATTTTTTTAGAAGGCGCCCCCATTTTTCAAAACTTGAGATTTTTTACACAGGTTGCATTGGTAACTTGCTAGTAAACTATACCTGGGAATGGTTAAGCTCGAAAATGTCATGTGTCACAAACGAAGGAATTTTGTACTAGAAATAATTATTCTCGGGGATCCCCGATAATATATCAACGACTGCGGAAACGCCTTCCGAATGTGAATGCCGGGAAATACGCCATGTAGTGTCTACTCATCCATAGTTTTTTAATAGTTCAGGCAAGTCCAATTTAGAGGTTATTTTCCTCGAGGTGGCCTATCTCAACATGGACGCGGCATAAACGGAGCATTCCGGCTCTGCGTTAAGTCCAATCTGGGATTCCCAATTCTAAATACAATCCTTATTTTGTGATATACGAATTTTTTAGGCACTTCCCGTTCGCATGTAGAGTTTCCTAGACAATTACCAACGTAAGTGTGAAAAATATCCAATTTTGAAAATTGGGGGCGCTCTTCAAAAAATGTGCTAATATTGCTTAATGTGGAAATACCCTCTATCTGCCATGCAAATGCTTCGCCTTCATTGACTAATAGAGCCTTGGCCCTAACACAACAAGCGGGTGAACCGTTTCACTTTTTTTGCGACACTCCTGTTTTTGTGTTGGATTTTTTGGAAAATGGTCAGTATTTTTTACCATAAGCATACACCTGTGCTACATGTATATATGCATCATTAAAGTCAATGTATTTATGTTTACGAAATTGAAGACTGTAGTGGAAAAGGTACTTCGTCAAGTTGGGCAAAAAATGAGTTTTTTTCAGTTTATTATCCAAATGTCACGTACAACCCATATTCTCCTTTTTTAAAATGTAAATCCCTAATACCCTAATTCTAACATTAGCACATAATTCACACAATGGGGTTTGTAGGGAAGAAGACTCAAAGTCCACGTTGTGGAGGAAAGTACTCAAGTGTAAGTTCCAATCGGCTTTAGCTATTAGTCAATGACATCTTTGTGGCACAACTGGGCTACCCAGCTGATTTGCACAGCATAGAAGCATCAGTAATTATATCATATTAAGGCTTTTGAGTATGATACAAGAATATATGCACGGTACAATATTTTTCTAGCGAGAAAAGCCGTTCAATATAATTATTATTTAAAAAAAAGGCATTCAATATTATTATTATTATTTAAATATCAGGCTGCTGAAACAACCGTGTTGACAGTGTTATAGTCCCAACTGGCGAACGATATGGTGTTTCAATAGCGTCCTCACTAAACTTTGCTCCGGGATGCGATAGAAAAGTTCAAAATAATATTGTATTGCCTCCGGGGAACTTTACCAAAGCTGTACAATACAATGATTTCTTTGTACCACTCTGAAGCCTGATATAAATATAATAGTAATATTGGGTGGTCCATAGTAGGCCTACAGTAGAGAAGATGGCCTACAGATACCTGGGTCTGCTTTCTGTTCCTGATGTATAAAATAGTTTTAGTAATATCAACCAATCAAAAGAATCCTAAAAACTTAATCAAAAGATGATGAACACGCATCGGTCCGATTCCAAAGCGTATGTTGTACATAACAACTATACGCAAACGCAATACGCTTCCATGGTGCGTATTTGAGTCGCGCATTTACTCATCATCCCAATCCAGCTAGAGGGTGATAGTATCACCCGTAAATGTAGGTCGGTAGCTAATAGGCGCCGTTTGATTTTTCACCAAGCTATGCCCCTATGCCGATTTTATGTTATTAATATTATCATTGTATTTTTATATTATTAGTATATTATTATTACTTTATATAAAAAAATTAAGTTGGGGGGGGGGGGGTTCTGCTTTGCTGGCCAATTTTTTTCTCTCTCTCTTAATATTACCAAATAAAAGGATATCCCCTGAAACATGGTAAAGAATGTGAAGGAGGAGGGAAGGATGATTAAAGGGAAGGGGGTGTGCGAGAAGCTGGGGAGAGGGCAAATGATTAATAAAGGAAGGGGAGCCTTTTACTTCAGGAATTTTGATACTTGGCAGTAAAGAGTTAAACAACATGCCCATTGATGGCATATTATAGACTGTGCTCCTCTGCCAGTACGTAACGTCATAAAAAATGCAGTTTTTAAGTTTATTTTTGTTTGATAGCAAGCAAACAAGGATGGGCTTTGTTTTAAGAGTCTCTCAAATCCAACCAATAGGCCGTTTGATAGTCTCTCAGATTCCAACAAAGCGGCCGTTTGAGAGTCGCTCACATCCAACAAATGCCCGGTGGAGAGTCTCTCTGTCGCGGAAACTGTTGTCTTGAGATGGGTCAAGAAATGGCTGAATGGATTTTAACCCGGGTCCGGGATTTCATCGCTTAATTATCCAAATCCGTGTAAGTTTCGTTGCGTTACAACTCGCTAGTATTTTCTCCATCCAGCCTAGTTGATACCAATTATCGTGTTTGAATGTGAGCTCGTTGAATCCCATTCGTTTCCACCGTAGATTAAGCACTATATGGACTATTCACAAACCGTTAAACTCACGGTACCAATTTTTCAAGTTTGAGCGTTCTGTAGACTCGTATACATAGTATGTATAATGTACACAAGAATACGGACATCAATTACCATTACCTGTCCCTGCCATACGAAAAGTTATTTTTTTTTGTGTTTATTAAATTATTGTGTGGTCATGATTTTGTTTTTTTACCTATTGTTTTGGATGCCACTGTGGTTAAGTTAAAACAAACACAGGGTTCGGAAACTTCCGGAAGAAACTATTTCTTCTCGGAGAATGGAAGAAATGGGAAAAAAAGGTGTTTTCTCCAGTTTTCTTCCGGAAGAAACTGGAAGAACTGGAAAGAAATTGGAAGAAACTGGAAGAACTAAAGAAATTATCATGAACAACAACTAAATTACACTGTATTCATCTGCTTTGCACTTAAATCATCAAGGCTACTTTTAGTTACTTTCAGACAAGTCTCTTTTTTTTACTTCAAATTAATTTACAAGTTTATATAGCCTGTTAGTATAACCTTTGGCCAGTATAAGTAATTTTTCGCAATTTTTTTTGTCAAAAATTAAACAGATGGAATGGTAACCCATTTTCCATGTCTTTCCATGTGCACATTTATACTTATCCACAGTTGTATTGTAGATGCAAACAATGAAAAAGCTTTAAAATCTGTATGGTCAATTGTAATTTTAAAATACATCATAAAATGTTAGTCAACCATTAATGTCTCTATTTGTTTAAATTTGATTGATATAATCATATATCTAACTTTGTATTGCTTCTAGTGGGGATAATATGGGTTAGGGAGACTTTTTTAAAGAAATTGAGATTTTCAAGTCTTTAGCAATGGGAGTCCTTCTTGGCCTTGCTGGGTGTGAAAAGTTCTAATACAGTTTTCTTTCCAGTACTTTGTTATATTTAGGTCGTCTGAAGCAATGTGAATATATTAATGCAATTGCTGGGGGTAGGTAGGGGTCCCTGAATGGTATGTTTAAATTCTTTCCTGTATTTCAATCACTGTAGATTAAAACCAAAGTGTAAGTCAATGGCTTTAAAATAAAAATTTTTAAAATGACTTTGTTTTTTTTTTTAAAAACAATTTTACCCTGTAAGTGCTAAAACTGAAAGAAACCTATTTCTTCCAAGTGAAAAACCGCGGAAAAACCGCGGTTTTTTCCATCTGTGGAAGAACGGGCGAACCCTGCCAACTCAGTAAAACGTAATACATTATAGCTGTTCTGTATTCTGTTTTTGCATTCGACACGACATTCATCTGTATACTGTCCGTGCCTTACCCACAAATTTGAGATGAATGCTACATGATTATCGAAATGGCAAATTGGTTTCTTATCGAGTTTTTCATGCTTAATAGTTAATTTAGCTTATGTGTTAATCATAAGTATTACAAAACACTGGTAAATAGAACTAGCAATAATTCCGAAAATGAACATACACGCCAAAATTTTCAAATTGACGGAGCACTCTATGTTTGTCCATGAATTGGTTCTAGCTATATTTAAGCATTAGTATCACAATACCTTAAGCCACTATCAGCGATATCTTCACAATAACATAAATGCGACTTATTTTCTCATCAAAGTCATTAGAATGAAATAAAAAAAAGTTGCACTATTTTATTGGAAATTGTTGGAGTAAAATCCCCTGTAAGTGGCTAGGCGTATTTTTTTAACACGCCGTATTTGTAAAAGAAATTAGGATTTTTAATGCTTTGATTTACTAATAAAAGTCGGGATCATCTGACTTTTTGCTATTCTAGAAACAGTCGGCAAATGGCATCTTCAAGACCGTTGCGTTTAAAATGATTAAGGGTCTGCTTTTCGCAAAAAGAACAGTCAAGGTGTTGATATACCTCAGCACTAGCATTTAGAGCAACTCTCTTTTTTGAATTTTGGAAAAAAATGACTGATAGTGGCTTTAAAGTAATCAGATCGTGATCAATGTTGCCAAGGTTACTATGCATCGAGATTTCATATGAAAGCTCTGATTTTGGAAAATATACCCTAAAGGATTATCAGCTGAAAATGATTCCTTTCAATAAAATCCCGTGACCATTCGTTTTTTCATTTTAAGATGAATTTCTGTATCAAATACAAGTGGAAATCGATCTGTTTGTCCCCGTCACTGTATGTTGAATATTTAAGAAAATATGATGCCTTCAAGAAAAATCTCGATACCCTTGCCCGATGTCACGTCACGGTCCCAGTTTGACCCTCACCCCGTCATCGGGCCTACAGTAACGCAATCGGTAAGCCCTTTAATAAATTGTCCTAAATCAAGTTGGAAAACTCTTCAAATAGTAAAACAAATATGTAAAATATGTTCGAATAAGCCAACAATTAAAGGTTTTCATTCGATCAATTTTATTCTCACTGAAGAGTCAAATTTTAACCATTTCATGTAAAGTGCACTGTACAAGGTGCTTCTATAAAGTATAGGTAATGCTGATTACCCATATCAACTTACGGCTGACATTACGATCCATTCGAATTTATTTCAGCATATAAGTAGACATGATAACCAAAAATTTAGAAAATATTGGATCTAGTTCTAGGAATTAACAAAAACGAGCAGCGGGAGCTAAAAATAGACCTAGATAGCTACAGTAAACGAACGAGTCTGAAGTGGGAACATGGTTCGGGAATTAATCAACATGTAAAAAATGATTGGGTCTCATTAAGCCCACCTAGGTACGTGGAATTCAGTGGCATACCGACCGGGAAGGTACTGATCGTAAAATTTTTCACCCCTCTTATAGATATTCCGACCATTTTCCGCCTGATGTGGCAAAAATTAAGCTGGGTCGCCTGCCTCGGCTAACGTGTCTGAAACTTTCTGTCCCCATGAAAAAAAAATAAATAAATAAATAAATAAAAATCTAAATTCGCTTGGTAGGTTAAGTGTAATACATGTGAACCTTTAAAAAAGAAATTTAATTGTGACTAAGACCTTCACTCTATCTCGTTATAGAGCCCCTAATCTAATTCTTTCCAGGATATGGTCTGCTTTTAATAAAGATTAGGGTGATTTGGACCCCCCTTATTGCACCGAAGACGTATTAAAGCAGAGAGATGTCTACTTAAACAAATTTCAGCATGCAATGCTTTTCGGATCTAGTAAAGACAAGAAAGGTATGAGTAAACTTGTGTATCTTGAAAATTAATTGCTGTTGTGTAATGAGTCTTCTTATAGGTTTTTTAAGGTAATTCAGCTACAACAGAACTGTATTTCAGATGTCGCATTTACTGGACCATTTTGCAATGCCGCTGAATAAGTCGCTGCGTTTTAATGTTTTATACACGGATTCCCACACACATTGCTAGTTTGTAGTGTAACCTATATATTAAATTACATGCGAATAAAGTGAGAAATAAAATTTACGCTGATGCCAAATAGCGTCTGAATAATAGCTTTACTTTTTAATTTAAGATGATTAATTCTCCGTTGTTATTATTGTACACATTCCAGAAAGGTTGCGAAGATTGTTTTCACTCAGAGAATAAACCATGACACGAACGATCTCGGCTTAGTATTTTCGTGATTTTTTGGCAAAAGTAGTGGTTAAGTAAATTCTACTACCCATATTTTGTTAAACTTAATATGAAATTAAAACAAACGCAAACGCGCTTAAAATAGTACTTGGGGCAAAATTGTGAATTCCTTATAAATATTCTTAATTTTCAACCTTATTTTGATATCGAAGCATATGCCCATGTAATGATTCGCCCTTATTTCATTGGTAAGGTATTTTTGTTGCAAATGCACAATGTGTGTTTAAGTTTATAGGATTGAAATGGCTACACTAGCGATAGGCCCTACATAGTTACCCCAAATGCAAAAAAATGCGTTTGGATGCGCGATTTGTAAAATATTGAAAATTCGTGTACGTATCATGTGTAACCAATATAGTGATTGTCCAACTATAATTCATTGTATCGTGAGCAGGCATCTGTGTAGTTGGTAATCATCATCAATATCAACTGAAACTTTGGAAATAAGTAAAAAGATGAAAGTATCACTGTTCCTCCGCAGAATAATCTATATTAGATCCCCTGCCGCGTACAAAGAGAAACATTTCAACGGCTAAGACACGGGTAACCTGGGTTCTCAACTTTTGTTTTGCCAGCTAGCGACCCCATTTTAAAAAAGATATCAACTACCCATTTTCAAACTTGTCTTGAAATTAACCCAAACGGACCCTAAAATCGCAATATATCTCCGCATCGCGCACGAAGGAAAAAATACTTTGGTTCCGTTTAAAATGTACTCCTTGGGCAAACATTGTGTAGTTCCCCCCGAAACGTATTCTAACAAAATTTCGCCTATATTTTATACTAAAGCATTATGATTCGCCCTGAATTCATTTGTAAAGTATTTGTTTTTTTGTTGTCAATGCAAAAGTGTACTAAAAATTTAATATTAAATGGAAACGTTATGCACTAGCGATATGCCTATAACATTTACGCACCAAAGTCAAAAAAAAATACGTTTGGTGCGCGACTTGTAAAATATTTAAAATTGTGGTGCGGGTCATGTTTTCGACAACTCGCCGTATCTCCTTGTACATGAGGCATACCATTGTTCTTCGATTATCAACACCACAGTTGATATGCACATTAGCGCGTCACGCCCGGCGGCAGTGTTCCGGAGTGCGTTTACGCAGTATGCTTAAGTCGACGCGCTGTTCGTCACGGTTAGAACTCTGATTCCGCAAGTTCATCAGGTGCAAACTGCAAATCAACAAACAAACCAAAACTATCGTTTTGCTTTAGATTTTTTCTAAATAATTAGTCTAGGAAGCTTTGTCGAAATGGGAACTTTTAGTGTCATAAGTGAGAATATTTATGTTCCTCTATATACACAATTAATTAGTTTTCATACAGATGCGTTGTTGAAGGGATTCAAACTGTTACAGAGTGGTTCAATCACAAATCAACAACCGGGCTCTGCATCCGATGCGTCCGCGTTTTATAATCCCGTCGGGCGCTAGCGCCCTCAGCGGGAAAAATACGCGGACGATGGAGGCATCGTTGCTGTTGATTTGTGATGAACACTCTGTAACATGTTGAATTCCCTAATTTTACAATGTGCGATTGTCCAACGTATAATTCACGGTATCGTGAGTAACATGGGTAACCTGAAAATCTCTTGGTTTACCTTTTAAAGGTTCAACAAGAGAGTTTGAAGCACCCAAATATTCTGTCATAATAGTATTTCCATAGATTAGACACTCATAATATTTCCTTTCCTTTAGTTGCACCGAAATGTCTTAAAAGAGGAAAACAGTGAGGTTTTCACTTGTGTCTTTATATTTCAATATAACACTATGCTGAAATTTCGTATTTTCTCCAAAAAAAAAAAAAAAAAAAAAAAAAAAAAAATTTTCTATACGAAATAGAAATTTCACAATTTTTGTACCAAAGAAACAGTTCACATCTTAAGCCTTCAGATGGGGATATTTATGAGGGAAAGCGGGTGTGGTACTATCAGACAAAAATCAGTGCGTTGAATTTTTAGTTACACCTATATGTGAAGTCGCTCGTTGCACCTTTAAAGAAAACAGAAGAGTAGAGTGTTCACTAATAATATTAGACTGCCGTGTGGTATGAAATTGATAAACGCACAAATAGAAACGTTGATCTATAACACTCAAAAGTACAATTTGGTGCCTTTTTGCCATGGTACTTCCAAGTGGTTTATTGCTGGCGTCACTTCTACCTCACTGTAAACCCAGATATAGGCCTATATACATCCACAACATTTAACCCATAACTCATTATTCGCCTTTGGCACGTGCAGTTTTGCAACAAAAAAAAAGTAAGAACTATTTTTGAATTCTATAAAGACATCATTCACGCTTCCTCTTGTTCAATTTCAATATTTTTACTCTTTTGGGTGAATTCATTGACAGTGTCTTAAACTTGGTACTGTGACCTAACAAATCTCAAATGGACCCCTTAATGAACTGCCGGAGATTGCGAAAAGGGTCTTAAAGGCCGCACATACCAGTACCAACTTTTCAGGCCTGCCCCCCGGAGACACCCCCCGAAAAAACGGTATAAATACTACACATTCAACGTCGAGCACGCGCGCGCGTGTGTGGTTGTAGTATGTCTTTGTGTGTGTGCTTGCGTAGGTATGTTTTTTTTTTAATGTTTCAAGGTGTTCAACGTTTTTTAAATCGGAAGGTGGTCGGTTTACATTCCATTTGTCATTGCAATAACCTGATGTCGTTAGATAGTCCTACAACTAGAGTGTCGTACTGATTTTGGATGTTGTTGTGGAACCCTGAGCACCGCAGAGGAAAGAACCGAATATGAAACATAAATTTTAAAACAATTCTGAGATTTTTAAAAATACCCAGTATCCCAACTTTTTCTACAAACCAAATGCTTGTGTTATTATTTTTTGGGCCTTTACAAAGGAATTATTTAAACTTTCCCCATGGCATTTTGTAAACTTAACTTCTAATGTGCGTGTATTTTCCCTTTTTACTGAAAAATGCCCCACATTTTTTATTGATTTTGTCAATTACTATGGTGTCTCAAAACGCCTTATCCTTATCTATTTGTCTGAATTAAATACCTATACTAAAATGGGCAGTACGTTATTACAGCAACCTAAGTGATATCCTAATTAATAGGATACTCTTTCGGACTTAGGTAATATTCGGACTGTCGAGTAGGGGGTACCCTGGGAAACAACCCTATTTTAACCTTCGGGGGGCCTCTTGTTCACCTTATTTATGTTATTTCATAATTGTTTAATTATACACTAAACTACTGCTAATTATTACGTACATTACATAATTAATCGTCACATA
Organism: Ophioderma brevispina; assembly: GCA_023653785.1. Lineage (NCBI taxonomy): Eukaryota > Metazoa > Echinodermata > Ophiuroidea > Amphilepidida > Ophiodermatidae > Ophioderma > Ophioderma brevispina. Next base: position 9,901 of record JAMKCH010043425.1, read on the forward strand.
AGTGTGCCGACAAGCCCGTATTCTTGTTGGCTAGAAGATGAAGAAAGAATACATCTGATAATCGGTCTATTGACCACTTTGTTGGGGGTACTTATGTACTACACGCAATTTAACCGGAAAGAAAAAATATCTTTAATTTCTTAAAGGTGCATTCGTGATCCACACTATGATTCCAAGTCGCATCAGAAGTTTCCCGTTTACGGACAGAAAATCAAAATATAACTTTCAGAGTATACACCCGCAGGAGAGATCAATCCAATGTTGGGATTTAAAATTAATCGTACATTTTGACAACCCCTATTCCGGAGGTCCGCTTTTTTTTTTGGGGTGGGGGGGGGGAAGACCTACCTGCCCTCCCCTTAAAACCTCATTCACTCGGCGACCATGCCAGGCGGGGGGGGGGGGGGGGTGGAGGGGGGGGGGGGGGGGGGGGGGGGGGGGGTTGAAGAAAGCTGGAAAATCTTGCTAAATTAGTCCTTTTTTGCCTGCTCACTATACCACACACTAAACTATATTTTCAACAACGGGTCATTTTTACCTACAACCCGCCGGTTTGAGTCAACTATGCACCGACAAAATGGTGTAAAATTTGACCATTCATTGGGTCAAAACGTGTGAATTACCCTTTTTGTGATCGAATTTTGACCCCAATTTTGAGTCGGTGCATATTTGACTTGGCGTTTTTTTTGTGTGTAGACTTTTTTCACCTCCAACCAGGCAATCTGCCTCAAAACCACCTCCAACCGGAACCGCCGTTGTTTATAATTATGTAGGCGTAATTTTCACGTCTAGTCTATGTTCGTTCCAACATTCGCGATCTATATACATTCATTTATTAATATTCACTTGATAATTATTGTATATTTGTAGTTTCCATATTATCAAGCAGAGTTCCTGGTGAATGTCTGGTGCGTCCCATCCTACTGTAACCTTTTTGTTTTCAAGAAGGCCTGCAGTGTCCCTTCACATTGTTTTAACGGGATATTTATTTTGTATATGCTTGTGATGTTGAAAGATGAAATCTCTTTGATTGGATGTTTGAAAATGATGGCTTGATTGTTGACACTGCATCTCGAAGCCACGTAAAGATTAGGCCAAACATTTGCTATAGGCCCTACTTGGGCCACCGGTTCCTATGTGAAATAAAAATCAAATTTCCTTGAAGCTTGAGGGTAATATCGTTGAGTGAGGCATAGTCATAATGCTGGACCAAAGCTATAAGCGTTTCCAAACCTCCAACAATCCATACACAACAATTTCAGTATCACTCAGTGATCCTACACTGTTAAAATAATCTGTAAATTTACAGATCTTTTTGTGAAACAGCGAAATTTCAAGACGTTTTCAATAAGTTACAGACTTTTCTTCCGTAAAACCCTAGAACTTTTGTAATTTGCCAGAACTTTTACAGCAATTTATTACGGAAATGCAATTTGCCTCAGATTACGGAAAAAAATTGGTATTTTAAAAAATAGGATTAATCCGTAATTTAAAAATACAGAGTCCGAATCTCGTAATTTCCGTAAGTTACAAGTTCAAATTTTTGTTTGTATGATTTTTATCATGGCCCTAATATAAAAACTCAAAATTCAATTTATAGAATCATATATCAAATATGAATATTGTTCACAGTACGGCTTTCCTTATCATATTTTTTTTTTGTTTTAGTGAATTTCAGACAACATTTTTTCCGTAAATTTGAGTCCCTTTATTTGTCAGAAATTTTTTAACAGTGTAATAACTTAAATAAGGTCCGTTAAAATTATTATTATTTTCTTCTTAGCAGTGGCTTTTAAAAATCAAGGACTTTGTTTTTATTTTGTTTCTAAAATAGCCTAGAATATGCCTTTTTCACAACTGAAAATAATGTTTTTCACTGAAACACAAGAATCTCGCCCATCTAATCTTTCTTACAATTTACTTGCGCTACCATCGTACGATAATAAGATGACATTGTTTACCATTTTGCCTATATGGATCGTAATTAATCCGTTTAGGGAGTTCATCCGACAATCCGACGCGCGTCGTCGATTGCGAGACTCTCAAACTGGATATTTCCCCGGTTTGCGAGCTACTCTCAAACTGGATTTTCCTGGATTGCCGAGACTCTTAAACTGGGTATTTCTTCTGTTTGGAGACTCTCAAACTGGGTTATTCTTCTCTATGCGAGAACTCTCAAACTATACTATTTCCCCTCGTTTGAGAGACTCCTTAAACTGGGTCTAACCTTAATTTGCTTGCTACTCCAAATACTCTCAAATCGAACAATTCCTATTTCTACATAGCTCCCTCGGCACTGAAGTGATCGTTAAACTTTGATTGATTGATTGATTTTATTTGGCTCCATAACATTCAAGAACAATTTTTTAACAGAGAGTCCAATATATTATAATGTTTAAGACATTAGAAAATACATGATCAAATGATAAGAGATACTTAATTCAATAATTTACCAAGTGAATGATAAAAACATTGGAACCAGGATAACCCATGAAAGCCAATATTTCATTTTCAG
>JAMKCH010043426.1:0-12626 GCA_023653785.1 Ophioderma brevispina
GGGTAATAGGTAGGATAGCAGTATAAAAAGGCGGTCAAGCATTCTAGACAGGCGCGCTATAAGACATGCTCATAGCTACAATTTGATACCAAATTTGCCAAGATCCATGCATTTTGAAAATTTGGCCCCCTGTACAATGACCAATCAAAAGGTCAATGACCTTTATCACATTTTCACCCATATCTCTGTAACCGAACATCACAGATATACCAAACTTTATATTTTCTGATTCCTTATGGTGAGACGAATCATTTGAGATACTTTTCAACTAAATTGAACCACTTTGTACGATTAATCCCTCTTAATCCAAGATGGCCGCCAAACGGACCCGTGGGACAATATTTGATTTTGGTAACATCAAAATTCTTTAAGTAGATGTCTTAGAGATCATGGTAGAATTTAGTTTTAAGGGGGGTGCATGGGAACCCATGAAATCTGCTAGACTATATGCCCTGCGATTTATTTGGACATATAGCTGGGGAAATAAGTCCTAACACATAGCACTTCTATACAGCAAATATTACCAAGACTGCATTCCAATAGTTTATACTATAAGAAAATAGGCCTATGATAAAATATTACAATGTCATGTAGATTTTGTCAATATGTTCACTTATTTTTGTTTCGATCCACCACTCAAAGAACCAGGAGAGCACCCTGCATCCCTGGGGCATTGAATGGCATGGAGTATAATGGTGTTTAGTATTTTACAATATCTTAAAGTGACAGGAGGAGATTTTTTTGAGGATACAAATTTCTCTCAAATTGCACTTGATCAGTTGTAGACCACCTACCGAGAACGTTTCGAATGTTTATTGGACAAACAAGCTCGAAAGAAAACCGCAAACCCTGTTTTCACCTGGCCTGGTATCCTAAGTCATCCCTATAGGAAACCATGCTTTGAGTTTCTGTCGTGCACGACAAAAAGTACTAAATCATCATCTCATTACATAAAGACGGCGTATTCGGCTTATTCACTTCAGGTGTGATCTAATACATTGGCAAGCATTCCAAATAGGCAAAAAACCTGCATGGGTTCGAAAACAATTGAGGGCGCTTCTCTCTGGAAATCTCCTCATGTCTCTTTAAATTAAGCTTGTTTCCAATAGCCTTTTCATAGGAAGAATGTTTACCTTATGGCAAAATGACTCAACAAATCTTAAAATTTAACATGTGAAAATCCCTTAAAATCCCTAATTTAGTAAAAATAAGATAATTTATTCAATTGGCAACACTGTTTTCGAAAAAATCATGTGAACAGGCTCAACTTATCAAGTTAAATTTGGATTCTCTACGATATCGGGGAAGGGTTGAAACACCGAATTTTGCGTATTTTCACATTTTCCAAGGATTGTAAACAGGCTGGCAACCCAAAAGACTGACTCACGTGCAACAACCAGAACTACAAAAATTCTTTCAATACAAATGTGGGTACTTGCCTGGGGTACTTATCTGGTGTACTCCACGAGATATCTATATCTTTGTTGTGGTATATTTGCCCACTTTTGGTAATTAAATAAAATGCGACTTTGGCTAAAAATCGGGAGAAAATTTATATAGAGAGTATATTTATATATATATATATATATATCGGCGTTATTTTATCCCAATTTGCCTGATCGATTCCTCCAAAACCGCTTGATGAATTCCTTCAGTTTTTACCATACGGCAGGGGGGAAGGACACCCGATGATCGATACTAGAGTGGTATTTCCTTTGCAAAAACCCTTATTTGTCCTACGTTCAATCGCATCAATCGTGAAGTTAACATAGAAGGATTGCGTTTTTATGGGTTTTGACTTTCTCTGCAGCAAACGGTTTTCGCACTTTATGACAGAAAGATCGGGGGGAGGACGCCTGATGGTGTCGAACTAGAGTTGGGATTTTGAGGTTGCCGAGCTCCTCTGGAGCTCACATGGGAAAAAAATCCCTAAATCGTCATTAATATGCCCTGATTGATCCTCCAAAACCGCTTGATAAATTTCCCAAAGTTTTTATCCTCTCGCAATATCGCTGCTATCCCTTTAACCCCATGTTTATCATTATTTCTGTGCACCATAGTTTTCTTGTGGAAAGTTGATCTTTATACACTTTTTCTGAATGCATGTCCTCCCGAGATGAGCCATAAGAAGCCCCAAAGACACAGTCCCGTGGTTCATTAGTATGAAACAGTCCAATAATCTTTCAATTTGGTAATGGAAACCACTTCTATGACAAAAAATTCGACTTCTCATGTCGGATCAATTCAACGTTTCTTTCCATTTTCATACTAGACATTTCGGACAAGCGAAATGTTTTAAAACTGACGATTGTTCCCCGTTTCTACTCCTTTGTTAATTGGGGGTAGAATGAAACAACATGGCTGATCTTGCATAATTGACGATATATGCATAACGTGTTTTGAGTTTGAATTTGTTTTTGGTGTTTTTTTGCTTGTACAGGATAAGAAGATAATTGATATTTATGTTGACCACAAACAATCCAGTGGTTGATTGAGCGCAGAAGAGGGTGCAATCATGAGAAATCAATATCACATTTTTTTAGACACAAGCATGCATGGCTCTTAGAGAATTTTTTATTTTTGTTTGTTTTGCTTGGAACTCCTCAAATAGCTTATACTTTAACTTTTATTTTATTAATAAATTAAAGTCTGACTCAGAGATTCGAATATTATTTATTTTGTGTAATATGAAAAATAGTCAACTAAATCTAAAAGATAGTAACCTAAACGCACAATCCGAATTTGAGATGAATCGGATTTTTCGTTTTTGATCCAGTCAACATTTATGGGGGGGGGGGTGTAGTATTACGTCCCATAGGATACTGTGTAATCCCGAAAAATTCGGATCCGAATTTTTGACAAAGTTGTGATTTTCCTATATGAAGGAATTCGATTTAATCTTAGCAATTTCCACAGTGACTAGGATATGGACAAGCATATGTACATGCAAAAAACACGATTTTTTTGGAATGAGGGCGCCCTCCTCAGACAATCTCTGAGTCAGCCATTTAATTCTGTCAACTTAATGTGCACTCCCTCAGAGATTTCGAAATAGTTTGAATAGAAATTAAAAATAGTCATCTAGAACTAAAGAGAGTTACCTAAAATGTTCAATTCCAAAGTTATTAGACGAATCGGATTTTCCGTTTTTATGCAGTAAACATTTATGCACAGTGCCATAGAATACATTGTATAACAAAAAATCCGGATCCGGATTTTATAACAAGGTTTGATTTTATAACTGCATGAAGGACTTCGATTTGTATGTCTTAGTTATTTCCATGTGATTAGTGTATATGTCCAAGAAGTATGTCCATGCTAAAAACACGATTGCTTGAAAATTGAGTTGGCGCCCTCATCGGGGAAATCTCTGAGTCAGCCAGGGGGGTAGGACATGACAACCAACAGGCCAACACGCAAATTCAAACGGCATCAACTTCCGGGTGGTAGTCTGTTTCAAAGATTTACGGTATGGGGCGCTTCTTCCATAGGCGTAATCCGGGGGGGCGGGAGGGTGGGGATATATCCCCCAATTTTTGAGGTGAGGGGGGATGTCATCCGTCATCCCCCCAATGTTGATGCCCGTTCAGTGTTTTGCCCAAAAAATTAATCTCACATTTTTACCCATATAGGTTAAAAATGGCAAATTTTCCGCGCGCTTTGAGCGCGCATTTTTGTTATAATACAAACTACATTTAAACGATTTTAGCTTCTAAATGGCAAAAATTTTTTGAGCGCTTCGCGTGCACATGTGTAGTAATGTATGTTTCAGCAAACCCCGTTCATTCCTAAATTCACAACCCCATCCCCCCATATGTCAAAAAGAAATTTTACGCCACGGCGCTCTTACGGCATATAGACGGTTCAAACAGACTTGACTAATACTAGCTGTCACGAATATTTAAATCTAAAGAGTTATTTCGAAATTACACTATTTTGCAGCGGGGTAATCCACTAACCCTGACGGATTTGAAGTCAATAATTTGTTCTTAATTTATCATGATCTTACTAGATCTTTTGAACAAAGGTTTAGAGAGGATTTTTTAATGTCCAAGGGACGAGATGCCATAGTAAATGCACGTAGGCAGTTCCCCAAATTACCGCTTAGAAATTCCCAATGCCCAAATCGAGCAGATCGTGTCCTACCCCCTGGAGTCAGCCTTTAAGGATTTTGTAAACGCATAAATGGTTGTCCAAACTACCAGAACCTTTTCATCATTGTACTTATGTCTTCGGACCATATTAAAACATGACTCTCTTGGTATGACATGTCTTCAACAATAAAATCAAAGAAAATAGAAACAATTAAAACACACTTTAAGCCACAAAAACAATGCTACTGTTCATGTCCAGAACTTGAACGTAGCTTCAAAGACCCGTCTTACGAAACTGAAATTTCTAACAGAACATGAACTTGTTTTTGATGTCTTGTTATTGAAAAGGTCCTGCAAAACGAGTCTAAACGACTTTGAAATATGGCTTATAGTCGATTTCAAATTAAGTGAGAGTTCTTGCATATTTCCATAGGGATGATACTTAATATTGGGTTCAAACCCCGGCCAAGCGGAGACTAGCCCTTTGTTGCCATTCCAAAACATACCAGTACAAGTAACTTTACAGAATCGGCTTACTGTAAACTGATGCATTCATTCTACAATGGTCTGTTCTGATAAAAGACTACTGCCATGGTTGGCCGGATGACAAACCGTTTTGCGCTATCTCTAAATACAAGGTTGGCCCATTTTTATGGCCAAATAAAACGTAGTTGTTTATGTTTGCATTGAGAATTCATTATTTCTCCAATGCTGTGATAGGAATTATATTTTGCAGTGTCAAAGTGGGTTATGTTCAATAACACGTTAATGAAATAATTGCTGTTGTTTTCATCATGATACTCAATTGAATAATCCGAGCTATCTTAATAAATAATGTATTTAGAGTCAACTTTAGTTTACTAGCTACATAGTATACATTGCATGAGTACCAAAAAATTTTTACACCTGTGGGCCAAATAATTCCTCTTTACACTTTTGTCTTACCTCTTACGGTGATTGGACAGACCTAAAACTTAATGAGTTCTCACTTATTTTGGAATCTACTGTATACGTTTTACTGCTGGTGATATTTTAATACAATTCCTCTGTGTGAGCGCAGAAGGTCGTAAGTGCAATAGCTGCCATTTGTTAGAAATTCCCATCAAACTTATTATGCCAAGTCTTTTGGTCTGTGGCTCTTGAAACGGTTCAGAACCCTTTCAAGAGCTACTGACTCAAGAAAAGATAAATTAAGTATCGTGGCAGCACACAGATTATCACATGGCACTCTTTGCACTTACGACCTTTTTTGCATTCACATTTTTAGTTTCATTTTTTGCCCCCCAGAAGTCAGAATATTTCTTAATTGAACCTCTTTTTAATAGGATTTTCCGTAATCCTGACCCATCTTCACACTTTTTTTCTGACACACTTATGATTCCGAAACCCTTCATGGAAAACATGTTTATTCCGTTAAGGTTTCCGAATTCAATAGTGTGTCAGATGGTCAGGTGACTGAAACTCCCTTTTTAGTAATAAACAAAACACAATTTTGCCAATATTCACAAACCGTTTATACTTGCTGAACCCATCCCGCAGCATCTCTACTCTCATACACACTGCTTAAAGGTGGGAGACCCGATCGACACCACCCCCCTCCCCCCACAACACACACTTAAACTCCATCGAAATTGAATTTTGGTATCAGAAGGAAGTTAAAATTCTTCTCATTCTATTCCTACAGTGAAAGGCACCAGGAAATGCGTCTGTTTTTATGTTAAAATTACATCATTACCATACACAGTCTATGTGCCAATTTAGTACAATTATTACAATCGGTAATTTGCTCAATAATGATGAATCAGATTTCAATGCAGTATTTTTTTGATAAAGATAGCATATTAAATGGCTGAAAACTTTCGGTTTGACAAGGATTTAAGAATCACTTCCTGCATGGTGGCGCTATGCCTCAGAATCGTCTATGGGCCTCAGACGATGGCTACCAAGACTCCTTTCAATATAGCAACTCACCAACGAATCAATCAGCATAAGCCATAATATAAAGAAACACCCGAGTTAGACTCTTTGGTGTGTTCGTCAAGGGCCCGTTCCGTTTATTCATACATAAAGGAAAATCAAAATAACTAGTTGTGCCTGCCCAACTCGATGCATGGTGGCAGTACCGCGTTGTTGGTATTTAAAAAGTAACAGCATCGTTCTCACAATGGTTTTTAAAAGGACCAAAATATCGACCACAACCTGAAGAACAATCTTGTTGTTCTACACACACAGTTTGGGTTTACCATTATTTTAGTGCATGCTATGTGGCATTATGAGAACACTTAAGTAGCTTAACCCTCCTTTGTTGTTCTGTAAAACCAACTATCCACAAAAAAAACCGCAATGAATCTGGGATCTTTCATTACCTTCTGAGAAAAAATGTGGACATCACTAAAATAATAAACTCCGTGCCGGGTATTGATACATTTCCAAGAACATCAAAAAGAAGCACACGATGTTTTATTTTCCCACTGAATGTGTTCGAATTTCTAGAACTCGACAATATTATATGGCTACCTGTAAGCCATAAACAACTATAATAACACTTTTAAAAAATGAGGGCCATTTTACGTTAAGTACAACTCTCCTTCTTTATCTACATCACTATATTTGTTCTTTTAAAATTGTTCTGATAGTCATTTTGGGGGCAATCAGTAAACATTGCAATTTTATGTCAGCAATTGTATACTTGTAACGAGGCCTCACTGCCCAGTCTTTGTTGGGATGGCTTATTTGTGCATTGATTATTTCTTGTAGAAGTGGAAACTTGTTCTTCTTGCCAATCTTCCAATAGTTCGGCGCATTTGAATCTCTTTGGCCCTATGTCGAAAATGCCTTTTTTATTTTGGAAACTCTGTCTTCGAAAGACTCTTCGGGCGGACCTTACTTTGAAGATCAATTTCTTTGGGCAATGGTCACATTTGATGTCTTCAAGCAACATACATCTCAGTTGATTGAAAATGTATTACTATCGAATCGATCAAGAAACCGATTTAAAGGTCAAGCATTCTTTACCTTTGTGGCGCTTGTCCGTTTTGCACCATTTATTTTGAAACTGTAGTCCTGTTGCCCTAGTTACTTGGACATCCCCGTCATATAATATAATGCTGAGTGTATACAAAATAAGACGGCACCAATCATCCGACTTGAATAGAAGCACAGCAACTTGCCCAAGGTAGAAATAGATGAAATTTTGGTCCTCGTGTGTCACCTATGCTCCTAAGTTTCTTCCCACAATGCAATGCCAATTTGGATTGTTACTTCTTGTCGATTCTTCTTGATGTAAGCATCGTGTTTTTTCTATAATTGAATTTCTCTAATTGCCTGCGTAGCGCAATTCGATGGCATCAGTCCTGCATGTCTCGAATGTCGGCATTCTTGTTACGGGCTTTTCTCTCCGTCATTTTTCTCGTCGTCTCAAGCGTCGTCTCTCGTACGATCTCGCGGTTGGCTTTACTGTGGTTTATCTGTTAGAAACTACTGCCTTATTGGACGACAGTCCCGTAGCGTGTGCTTTGCTGAAATTCAAACATAATAAAACAATTTTAGTCATCATTGCAAAGTTCATAAAACTACGGAAGTAGACTTGTTTTGAATTAAAATTCAACGTGATCGTCCCCATATCGAACAGGCTTTGTAACGCCAAATACATGCACATATGCGTAAAAAGCATTTGAAATGACCTGCAAATATTTGGGAACCCATCTCAAAACATGTTTCACTTATACAAATTGCCCAGCGTGGAAATGTTAAAACATTTTCGAAAGCTAGCGGCTAATAAATACCTTCTCACCTATGAAGTAATAAAAATCTCATATACCATTAGTCCCTCCCATGCTTGCCATTTCTCCATTATTGATAACTGTTTAATTCATATCTGGTAAAGATAATTCGTTGGACATTTATACTGACCCCACCTATCGGATACCTACTGACCCACCTGACACAAGTTGTTTAGAACTATTTTGAACTTTTTGGACCACTTGTTAATTACAATTTGCACCTGATCGACTATGTATTAACGTGTAGTTTTCTTCCCGTGGTTATAATTAACACCCTGCGCCTCATCACTCGATTACAAGAACACCATCATTTTTTTTTTAAATTATTACATGTAAGTAAAAGGGTGTACTGTCCTATAAACAAACCACAACAACAAAGACGAATTGAATACTTTCCCTTTTGGGTATCTTTTATTCAAATTTTCGTAAATGCCGAAAATCTCGAAACTTAAATGTTAATCTCTCGGCATGAAATGAGATATGAACCTTAATAAAGCGCGAAAGTTGTATTTTTTATGAGTTAACAAGTCTAGTAAAATATCAATTTTGATAGACGGTGACTTTGCATAAGCTCTCTTTCATCTTGCATTGATTTTGTTCTGGAGTCATTGCACCCCACCTTTGATGCAATTTCTTGCAAACATTCCTATTGGAAACATGCAAAAGAGCTAAACCACCGTATTTTACGATGAAACCCGTAAAATATTTACAGTTTATTTTAATTCCAAAATTACGATTGACCGTAATTTTACGGTGAAATACCAGTATCAACCGTAAAATAAGCGTTTTCGGTAAAGTACCGTCAAAATTACAGTAAAAACCGTCAAATTTACGGTAAAAATACCGGACAACTCAGTTGCCATTTATGTTACCATAATTTGAACGGTTCGCGTAATTTTTACGGTAGTTTACCGTAAACTCTATTTTTATGGTTGTTTAAGGTATTTCCCCGTCAAATTACTGTCAACTATAAATTTTGTCATGTATAACCGTAATAGTTAAAGGTGCTTGTTCCGATTTTTCTTTCATCGGGTTCTTCTATTTGATATGAGAGCCTGACACCTGTATACACCTACCATCAGATAACGTGGGAAACAAACTGGCGGTTTTGATTCTATACGCGATTAATGCATAGTGGCAACGCCCTAGTCCTACTTGCTAATATTGGATGGTTAACCCTAAAACGGTAGTTTTTTATCTATATCGTGAGAAAGAAATGATTTAAAAGCTCAGGACCGACAATAGAAAAATACTGCCTTTCATCTGATATCAAAATTGATACTACTTCCGGTTAAATCAGGGGGTCCAAAGACGATCGGAACCCGCACCTTTAGTGGTAATCACAGTATTTCTAGTCCACTTTACCGCGCCTATACGGCCGAAACTCAAAATAAGTTAAATTACAGCACTTTGTTAGTGATCCTTAGCGTGCGTGGGTTATGACCAGGTGCATGCAGATAGAAATCACCGTTAGTACACATTGCCGCTACAGATATTTTAGTCCGCCGCGTACTTAGCATTATTCATTTTGTTGTGCAACCGTGTATTAGTAATTAAACCCTTTATTTGACTTGTATTGACTGTTATTCCCCCCCCCCCTGACTCAGTTCCCACTATGACCTCTTCATATAAAGTAACGGTAAGGTCTTATTTATCATTTAAATACACAACTTTCTGGAGAATGGATTCTAAGGACACTTGAGAAAGTGCCACCCCTCGGAATGTTTCAATATTGATATTTTTGCATGCTAGCTTTTGCGTTGTTAGTTCTCGCTTGAACTGATCAAGTCCAAATCAGCTCTTTTATGTGTGAACAGAAGATTTTTGTTATACATCTAGTAAGGAGTCGGTGTATTAAGTACACGTTAAAACACGGTGATAAAACGCAATGCACATGCCCATAGGCTTGATTTGGCCTGTATCATTCGACTTGTCTGTGATCTTTGTGCTTTAATAACATCAATTGGCTAAGAGTTCATGATGTTCGTAATAAGCGAATTTTAAGTTGCAATAAGCCTACAATGGAGTAGGACAATCATTGGGTCTCATGCAAGATAAAGATCCGTTTTTGACGGCTCTAAAATATGTTCATGTTCTTCCTATACGTCACATTGGTTGAGAGCAAATAAGCCTGCAAAATAAGCCGTGTCCCTTTTTAAGGAAAATTCTTTGAGAAGTTAAAATTGTGATTGTTTTATAACGTCACTATTGTGCGTGGTTCATTGAATTTTGATCCAAAAGTTGTGTGAAAAATCGGTATTCATTGTTTCTTGACCTATACTGAAAATGTTGACCTCTTAAAGTGGTGCTTTTAATGGCTGGGTTCCTGTAACCGTCAATGAGATAAATTTAAAGGGAACGCATGCACACAGTATGTCCAATTTAGCTCCCTGCCTCGCAGCATGGAAATCGGTAAAAAAAAATCAACAAAAGAGCTTTGGATAATATCAGCACATGTATTTTGAGGGTTATAGTTCAAAATGAGAACTCAAGGAATTCATAGTTTATAACGCCTGATCACGTGGTTGAAAACTCACCTTGCTGTGATGCTCCTTTCACCAAAATGGACAACACTGCAAATTGGCGATGACACGAAGCAAAATGTTACAATTCGACTTCTCCTTGTGGTAATATATAATAAGAATATAGCTGTTTGTGATGGAGGCCAGAGCGTTGAAAACCTATAATTGGTATTCAATAACTAAAGTGCAGGAGGAGATTTTGTGAGGATACCAAATTTCTCTCAGATTGACACTGATCGGTCGTAGACTACCTACCGAAAACGTTTCGAAAGTTTATTGACAAGCAAGTAAAAACGAAAACCGCAACAAAGCCTTGTTTGAATTGCCTGCTATCGTAATCGTCTTCTCTAAGAAACCATGTTTGAAATTTCTATCGGGTACGACAGAAATACTAAATCATCATCTATTACATCGGTGTGATCTAATACATTGGTAAGCATTCGAAATATTGCAAAAAACAGGCTTCGAAAAAAATTGGGCGGCGCTTCTTTCTGGAGATGTCCTCATTTATTGTGATGTTGACATGCCAGGATTATTTGGGAGGTTGCGTAACCTGACCATCGACACACTTTATTCTGACACACTTTGGAATTCGTAATCCTTAACGGAATAAAACTGGCTTATTCCGTGAAGGTTATACACCACTAACCTGGCTGCCGTAATGGATAAAAAAATATGGCGAAGCGAACTACTTTATGCATGGCATCTGAAAAGTGCTTTAAAATGTCTGAAAATGTACATGTTTTATCAAGAAAGTGACGGAATTTCATGATTGACATGGCAGATTGGAATGTTTTCTCAAACTAAGTGGTATTTGGACAGTGAAAATAAAGTTGAGGCAATTTACTCCACGCTCATCAATTTCACATCGATTTGCCCATTACTAGCTTAGCGACTATAGAGAACTTTGGGTTGCCATGCAGCTGACGTGCAGCGAGTTTGGTGATTCGTAAGTGGCGTGTAACCTGAAGGGTTTCCAGATTCTTAAGTGTGTCAGAAAAAAGTGGTACAGATGGGTTAAGGTTACGGAACTCACAGATTATTGTGGGGGAGCCCTGCACTTGATGACTCCTCTATATCATTTTCGTTCAATACAATATGTAGTAGGCCCTACATTGTAACGTGTTGTTATCAATATCAAAGTTGACAAAAATATTTTTCTATTTAGTGAATTGTTCCCTCACGTTAAAGGCTGACTCAGAGATTTGATTTTTGTTTGAAATTAATGAGGCTATAAATCCGGACATGCCCCTTTAAAGGTGCAACTGAGGAGATTTCATATATCAGGTGTCCCCCACCAAAAAATAGAAAATACTTGAAAATTTTACCCTGTTGCTAAAAGCTTTCCATCAATATAACCCCATCTGAAAGGAGGGGGATTAAGCTGAGAAGTGTTTCTTTGGTACAAAATTGTGAAATTAGTAATTAGTATAGAGCAAAATGAATTCAGCCTATGTTTTTTACATTGAATATAGCAATCAGAATCACTTTTTCTCGATTTTAAGACATTTCTGTAGCCATAGTACAGGTAAGAAAATCTATTGGAGGTCTAGTCTATATGAAATGACTATAGGTTTTTCCGTTCGGTTCGCACAATGTTCATCCGATTCAACAATTGATTAGTTCAAATTCGTCCAAAAAAAAAATCGAAATGTTACATTGTGCACATCGATTCGTCTTTGGTCAAACAAACTTTCAAACCTAGTGCACTCTAACTCGTCAATGGTCGCACCCGATTCGTCGTGTTAATTCAATTCTCGGGTCATTACAATTTCGTCGTATAATGGCCAACCGAATTCGTCATTGGTCATCCGGATTCATAAAAAATATCATTCGAATTCGTCGGTATAGGCATGCATTCGGCGGGTATCATGCATGCGTTTAAGGGCCTATAATTTGGAATGGCTCTTAACAGGATCGGAACTGACGTTATGACGGCAATATTTTGTGATGTATCACTCAAGAGAGGGTGCACTTACATACAGGGATTTTAAATCAAATTCTAAAGTTTGTGGTAGGGACATCAGTCAATTTAAATTTGGACTTATATTTCTGTTTAAATGCAGTTTTAATTTTAGCTCATGTCAAAATGATTTATTAAAAACAGCTTTTATGTTTTAATTAGTTTCATGAAAGCAGCCAATATTTTGGCTAAACACAAACTGGCTGATTTTTGTTGCAATCAAAGTTGCCAAAATATATTTTGTTTTTTGCCCTGAAAACACCTG
>JAMKCH010043427.1:0-16600 GCA_023653785.1 Ophioderma brevispina
AAATAGTCTTAAAAACTGCCACTTGAAATACCCAGGTTTGCAAAGTCAGAATTCGGTACATTTCATGGGAATTTTTGCCTAATATTAGTTGAAGTCTAGATTATTAAAGTTGTTTACCTAAAATTTGGCAGTTAAACACCATGTTGAAACTTTGCACAGTTTCAGCAGGGGGCCCTCTTAACCATATTTCAAGCAGAAATTGTGCAAAATGATCTTTGACATTGATTTTTAGGGGGTTCAAATCAAGGTTAAATTGGAAGTTTTGCTTTTGGCGACAGCTATATTTCTTCCAATAAAGATGGAATAAGTATAAGATTGTACACAGTGGAGTATTCAAGATTAGCTTCACCAGCCCAAATTTTCAAAGGGTCGATCCAAAACTTCTCCCTGAACAGACGGTGGAACTTATACTGGGACTTGAGGCATTCATAACTGTTATCTTGAGTCCACCTTTATGACGGCTGAAGTGGGATGCTACGGTGGTCAGTTGTTTATAATGATGTTTAATAGTAGACCTATGGTACGCGCATGCGTTCACGGCCTCATTCATAGTTTCTCCAAAGTATTGAAGGCCGCAAAATCCACATTTAATCAAATATAAAACATTGGTCGAATTACAATCGACTGATTGACGAATCTTCATTAGTTTCCCCAGAGACATACTGGTTAAAAATTACTAAGTCGACGTTAATTTCCGTACAGAGTTTACATCTAGGTTTTCAGCATACTGGGTTACACCCGCATTGGATCGACGTTAGATGTATTGTTGGAAAACTGGGATTTTGTTTCACTTCAGCACGGACTAAAATGTTCTGAGATTTTTCGCTCTTGTACCAATCTCTAAACAGGTTGGGGCGGCAGCACAACATTTGCACCACTTCTTCCCCAAAACCTTAGAATCGGATTCTGATTTATAAACCCTACTATTAATGACTAAGATCAAAAGCTTTTTCAAGGAGTGTTAAGGGAGTACTGTAGGCCTATATTTTTTTAAACTCGTGTGCTTGTCACCTGCTTTAATGATATATTGGAAATTTAATCTGAATCGTAGTTTATCCTACCTGTGAATGAAAACTTACAATCCAATTCATGCTGATACTATCAGAAGTTAAATTCCTGTCTTACAATTTAGTTTTCAAATCGTATAAAATCTTTCCACCGCACAAGGAATGTATTTTCTAATTAAGTGGATGAGTTTACTCAAGATTATTCTCATTCCAACGAAGTATTACATTTCACATCCTTTACCAATCCACGGAAGTTTCAACCTGTTTATCGTTTGAATATTTGCTCAAAGTAGAAGCCCTTTAACACTTAAGTGCCCAGGGGAGGGTTTCCAAATAGTTGACCCAACAGTTGGATGTTTTTGCGATTTTCACGTTACGAATCAAATTTTTCAAGTATTTTTGTTTTGCTAATTGTCTGATTTCTGATCTCTTCTCCTGATACTAAAAAAAGGCGGTTATCGCACCACAAGTGTCGGCTGTTGCGCGATCACTTGCTTTATGATGAAGTTTGGCAAAAGAATGATTAGAGAGAGAAGAAATGCACTGGAGAGAGTGTTACAAAGGTCACATGGGGTCACAAATGTCTCATGAGGTTCAACCAAGTTCAAGATGTCACCCCACCCTGCCCCACCCCCACCCGTCCCCCATGCCCCTCCCCCTCCCCTCCTTGACCAACCGACCACCTCTACCACTACCCCGGCCCACAGATTTGTGAATGGGCCAAAGTGACATGAGGTCACCAAGGTTACATAAGGTCATCAAGGTCACAGGAGGTCACCAGGTCACATGAAGTGCCCAGGGTCAATGTATCACCGCCCCCCGCTCGCCCGACGCACACCCCACCTTCCCAATTCACCCTACCCCAACTCACCCTACCCCAACACACAGCCACCCCGACCCCACCCAGATCACACCACCCGACCCCTCCAGACCGCACCGCACCCCCTCCCCCCACGCACCCCACCTCGCCACTACCCGCCACCCTGCCCCACTCCAACACCCCACCCTGCCCCTCCCCACACCCCAGCCCTTCCCCCTCCCCAACACCCCCCACCCTTCTCCCCTCCATATGAATTCACAATATGTATGGTATAGTAGTTTTTGCATGTAGAAAAGGATTTTCGCGTATCCGATGTATCATTTTAGCGATATTCAAGCAATTACGCATATTTTAATTAGCTCATGTGCATACCTGCGCGCATGTATCAGGAAGTTTCAATGGCAAGAAATGGGTTTTTGTCTTGCAGTGAAGGAATTTTTGGGCATATCCGATGTACCGGTTCAAAAATATAGCGAATTACGCTGATTTTTTGGCATATTAATCCGCTCATTTGCATATGTAATTTGTCCGGAATATGCCCAACATCTAATCAGGTCAAGAACTCTTTAACCCGCTTCTTTCCACCAAGTTACATCATTATACGCCTTACGGAACTCCAGATAACTTGCACACAATCCTTGGGGGGAAAGGATTATCATTTTGACCCGCCAAAATAAGCTAATTAATATTCATGACTATGCAAATAATGCAGCCAAAAGCTACACATAATATTCTGGAACCTCACTCTATCACCCTACCAAGTGTGAAGTAAATCGGGATTAGCGTTTAGCCAGCAGAGCATTTCGAAAAAGGTTAACCGAAATGTCTGAAAATATGCAAATAAGCTAATTAATATTCATGAATATGCAAATAATGCAGCCAAAACCTACACATAATATTGCGGCACCTCACTCTATCATTCTATCAAGTTTGAAGTAAATCGGGGATAGCGTTTAGCCTGCAGAGCATTTTTAAAAAGGTTAACCGAAATGTCTGAAAATATGCAAATAAGCTAATTAATATTCATGAATATGCAAATAATGCAGCCAAAACCTACACATAATATTGCGGCACCTCACTCTATCATCCTATCAAGTTTGAAGTAAATCGGGGATAGCACTTAGCCTGCAGAGCATTTTTAAAAAGGTTAACCGAGTCATACGGACGGACATACGGACTTGTATGTGCCTCCATGAACATTCGTTCAGGCGATACAAAAATTAAATCCGCCCACGGCTTCATTAGAATAAGTAGGTTGGGTCCCTAGGAACCCCCCCCCCCTTGGGCACAAGATATTTTACTAATTAAAAAAAGTAATTAAATCTTGGGATTTATTTGCTTAGATATATATATACCTTAGGAGGCAATTAATTAATAATTAATAATACTTAAATCATATAATCTTTTATATGCTGATAGCATCAATTTTAATTTTTCATGTCGTGCTCTTAACTGTGCAAGTCTATAGGAAAATCAAGGTAATTTTGAAGTTTCTGAGAAAAATGCAAGATGGTATAACTTTGGCTGTATTTTGCAATGATTATTTTAATTGGTTGTTCTAGAGTAGATATAATGAATTATTTTGGTTCAAAACCTTATATTGGAGTTGTTGAGGATGGAAATCCCTGATAATTTATTGGGTATGTATGTCCATGTTTATTATCTTTACACATAATTTCGATACTTTCTTGTCTAACCGAGGGCATTGCGTTACACGCTCTGCGTTTTGCAATGTCCTCGTCCAGTCGAGTTTATTTATGTACAGATATTTCATGCTTGTAGTATTTTTTAAATTCCATATTATATTGTATCTATAATATTGTCCAATTTCTGTATGTAAATAATGTTGATGGACAAATAAATGAATGATTGATTGATTGATTGAAATGTGCGAACGACTCTTTTTCGGAGAGTGACAACTTCAATTGGCCATAGGTCATAGGTCAAAGTTCGGATTTTCATTTTTATTGTGGGTATGTGGTTCTTATGTGACCCCCATTTACTTGTGTTAGTGTCGTGATCAAACTCCCATGGAAAAGTGGTTATCTAGGTTGGGTCCCTAGCCCCCCCCCCCTCGGGCACTAACGGAAGTTTTTTTAGCTTGGGCACTTAAGTGTTAATAGAATAGTACAAACATACTTGTTCAATACATCAATGAGCTGTAAGGTATTTATAGCCGTTATTGCTTTGCCCACTTTGTATGTCAACTATTTTTTCCTACATGCCATCAATGCGGTTCAAAAATACACCTCTTACGGACGTGTTCGGTGTGTTCTAGAGTTATCAGGGTGTGTTCAATTGTAACAAATGTTCAAACCGGGCAGAGTCCCGGGGGGGTTCTTGGGTTTTGGTCGGGTACCCATGCTCGTTCCAAAAAAGAGGGACTAGCTGCAAATGCGGGACTACCGATAGGGGTATCAAATTCACAATAATCAAGTTCTAGTCCCGCTAGGGGTATCAAATTCAGGTAAGATTGTGACTGGCTCATTGAAAAACATGGGAAAATTAACTTTAACATGTCAGTAATATAACCCTGCAGTGTGTAAATTTTCTTACAGTAGTACAAGTGTTATTTTTCATTTTTCTCATATATTGGTTCTTTAAAAGGTATACTTTTTATTCACGTATTGAAAGCAGGTCCCGCTAGGGGTATAATTTTACCGCAAATTGGTCACGTAAGGGGTATATTTTCACCGAAAACGGGTATAATTTAACTGAGTACCCCGTTAGGGGTATATTTTCACTGAAAATTGGTCCCGTTAGGGGTCACTTTCAGAACCCCTGGAACGAGCATGGGTATACCCAACAAACCTTTGAGAACCCCCTCCCCCCACCCCGGGGGGCAAAGCATGATTTAGGTATTCTCAACGTGTTCTGTAGATATTCAGAACACATCCATAACAAAACCTATTTCAACTTAACGCGTTCTGCAAAATTTGCGGTCTAGTAAATTCGCGCTTTTTTATTGGACCTAGCTGCTGGTTTATTGGCAAGCTGCCCCCTGTATTTACCGAATTTGTTATTTGTATTCTTGTTACAATTTCGTTCAATATTCTCTTTGAAACATTCATCATGGTTTAAATTGTAATGATTAAGATTAAAGAATATAAGAAAAAGGGTTCGTGTGAGGAGCAATGACGACAACAATACACAGAGGATAAGCACATAAAGCGTACAAGTACGCTTACACAATTCTGCATTTTATAAGATGGGCTTGGTGCTTCAGCTGCAGAAAAATAAATGGCTGCTTTGAAATCTCCAAATCTGCATTTAAGAAGCTCCGTGAAGTAATGAGACCCTCCACTCTCTAAATGCAAAAGATTGAATTTCACTCTTTTGCCTTTAGAGAGCATGGATTTGCATTAACTATCTGATAAGATAGGAGCAATGGATATTTTAAAAATGAAAAAAATATATTGTCAACAATATTTCTAAACTAGTATAACTTTGGCTGTATTTTGCAATGATTATTTTAATTGGTTGTTCTAGAGTAGATATAATGAATTATTTTGGTTCAAAACCTTATATTGGAGTTGTTGAGGATGGAAATCCCTGATAATTTATTGGGTATGTATGTCCATGTTTATTATCTTTACACATAATTTCGATACTTTCTTGTCTAACCGAGGGCATTGCGTTACACGCTCTGCGTTTTGCAATGTCCTCGTCCAGTCGAGTTTATTTATGTACAGATATTTCATGCTTGTAGTATTTTTTAAATTCCATATTATATTGTATCTATAATATTGTCCAATTTCTGTATGTAAATAATGTTGATGGACAAATAAATGAATGATTGATTGATTGATTGAAATGTGCGAACGACTCTTTTTCGGAGAGTGACAACTTCAATTGGCCATAGGTCATAGGTCAAAGTTCGGATTTTCATTTTTATTGTGGGTATGTGGTTCTTATGTGACCCCCATTTACTTGTGTTAGTGTCGTGATCAAACTCCCATGGAAAAGTGGTTATCTAGGTTGGGTCCCTAGCCCCCCCCCCCTCGGGCACTAACGGAAGTTTTTTAGCTTGGGCACTTAAGTGTTAATAGAATAGTACAAACATACTTGTTCAATACATCAATGAGCTGTAAGGTATTTATAGCCGTTATTGCTTTGCCCACTTTGTATGTCAACTATTTTTTTCCTACATGCCATCAATGCGGTTCAAAAATACACCTCTTACGGACGTGTTCGGTGTGTTCTAGAGTTATCAGGGTGTGTTCAATTGTAACAAATGTTCAAACCGGGCAGAGTCCCGGGGGGGTTCTTGGGTTTTGGTCGGGTACCCATGCTCGTTCCAAAAAAGAGGGACTAGCTGCAAAATGCGGGACTACCGATAGGGGTATCAAATTCACAATAATCAAGTTCTAGTCCCGCTAGGGGTATCAAATTCAGGTAAGATTGTGACTGGCTCATTGAAAAACATGGGAAAATTAACTTTAACATGTCAGTAATATAACCCTGCAGTGTGTAAATTTTCTTACAGTAGTACAAGTGTTATTTTTCATTTTTCTCATATATTGGTTCTTTAAAAGGTATACTTTTTATTCACGTATTGAAAGCAGGTCCCGCTAGGGGTATAATTTTACCGCAAATTGGTCACGTAAGGGGTATATTTTCACCGAAAACGGGTATAATTTAACTGAGTACCCCGTTAGGGGTATATTTTCACTGAAAATTGGTCCCGTTAGGGGTCACTTTCAGAACCCCTGGAACGAGCATGGGTATACCCAACAAACCTTTGAGAACCCCCTCCCCCCACCCCGGGGGGCAAAGCATGATTTAGGTATTCTCAACGTGTTCTGTAGATATTCAGAACACATCCATAACAAAACCTATTTCAACTTAACGCGTTCTGCAAAATTTGCGGTCTAGTAAATTCGCGCTTTTTTATTGGACCTAGCTGCTGGTTTATTGGCAAGCTGCCCCCTGTATTTACCGAATTGTTATTTGTATTCTTGTTACAATTTCGTTCAATATTCTCTTTGAAACATTCATCATGGTTTAAATTGTAATGATTAAGATTAAAGAATATAAGAAAAAGGGTTCGTGTGAGGAGCAATGACGACAACAATACACAGAGGATAAGCACATAAAGCGTACAAGTACGCTTACACAATTCTGCATTTTATAAGATGGGCTTGGTGCTTCAGCTGCAGAAAAATAAATGGCTGCTTTGAAATCTCCAAATCTGCATTTAAGAAGCTCCGTGAAGTAATGAGACCCTCCACTCTCTAAATGCAAAAGATTGAATTTCACTCTTTTGCCTTTAGAGAGCATGGATTTGCATTAACTATCTGATAAGATAGGAGCAATGGATATTTTAAAAATGAAAAAAATATATTGTCAACAATATTTCTAAACTAGTATAACTTCTAGCTTCTGACAAAGGGGATTTTGGGGGTATTTTTTATGTTTAAGCATGATCTCTAACAATACGACTTATTCAATAAGTCTCTGGAGGGTTTTTGACCTTGATCCATCCCACGCGTTTTTGAATCTATTTAAATCCCCTCATTCTATCCCCGAAGAGAATATTGTTGCTGGTTATTCGCATGAATATCATTTACTTCTAAGATTCATCTTGATGATAAGTCCCATTTGATTTTTCTTTCAAGATCTCCTATTTAAGTTTTTGGAAATAGGTATCTGGGGATTTTTTGACGTTGTTCCGCCCACTCGTATTTATCCTTTTAACACCCCTTCATTTTACCTCCCCGAAGAAATTTCTTTTTTGTTTATTCGTAGAATATAAACTGTTACTCTTCCTTTTCAAGGTCGTTTATGTCATACTCTGTTACAAAATGGAACGACCTTTTCTTTGGATTAATCTTAGTCAAGTTGCGTAAAACTTATGCAAAGCAAAGGCGTCATGTGAGTGCAACAAGGTCGTAGCTACATTTTCACATTATTTTCGGAGAAGCATTTTTGTGTTTCATTGTTTTTGACTTTTTCAATGAACAATAATTCTTAACTCACATAAAATTTATTTGTTTTAAATATCTTATATTTCATTTTCCACTAAGGTCGATTAATTAAGAATTGGCTAATTAAAAATGGCGTAACTACACACATGTTTTCCCGTTTGTGCAACAAATCACTGCAACGACACGAGAAATTTCCATTTTGAGTCCACAAAGTCGTAATCTACAACCTACTAATTTAGGGCCTGATTGCCTAATAACTCTGCAATAATGAGCCTTTTTAAACTTGAAATATATGTTAAATTATGCGTAATTTATTTACTTTTTTGTAAATTAATTATACTGAGCGTAATAATGAGTGGGGGGGGGGGCTCCTTAAAAATATTTTTAAAAAAAAATTATTGATATGTTTTTAAGGTTTTTTTTTTTTTTTAAGTTGCTCCGATTTTGGTAAAGAATGAAATTGCTCTTTTCACAAAATAACTTGGGAGATTTTTTTCTTCCACACCTTTTAAACCATCGCTTTAACAAGCAATAAAATGGCGTTCTACATACTAGTTTTCCCGTGTCGTGCAACAAAGTCGTATCTACCAGCTACGACTTTGTTGCAATCAACAGAAATTCATTTTGAGTGCAACAAAGTGTTACTACACTAAATAGGCATATTAGCCTAATAACTCTGCAATTAAATGAGACGGGTCACCTGAGGATATCAAATAGCGGATATGAAATACTTTTTCAGATTAAATAACAACTCAGTTTGCCAAAAATGTCAGTTACAACTGTGTTGAACTCACATGACGAAGTTATTTTACTCAAGAATGCTAAGGTTTACTCAACGTTGACCTAATATTTTACTCCAAAACAAAAAGGGTGTTCCTCTTTTAATAAAATATTGAGTAAATTTATTTTTAAAGAGTATAGAAATACACATGAATTTCCGTCTCTGGATGAATATTATTATAATCTCTCGTTTCGGAATGCGAAGATGGGGGTTTTACTCCATACAGCGGCGACAGCGGCGACAGCCAAAGCTAAATTACCCATTTGTACGAAGGGGCCATGGGACGCTTTTCTAATTAGTAATCGTATTTTTGGTCCCGTAAATGTATCCTTAATTAAACGGTGCGAGTAAAATATGATCATGCGAGCGTTTATATAGCAAATGTTTAAGTCATGTTCAAGTTAATCACGCAGAAAATATGGCAAAGTTCGGCGACCTAATCACTAGGAATTATTTTCAAGTTAACCAATCCGCCGATTTTCTGGCTGTGTTGTCGCATCTATAAAACTTCCGGTACCGGAAACAAGGGTGAAAATGAGTCGTTTCCCACAAAAAAAGTTTCCAAACATTTAATTTTCCAAACATTTCTCGAATCGCCGTAATTAACATGTTATCTAAACTGAACAAATACAGGTGATATTTTTAACGCCTAAAACCAACACAAACTCTAATCATAACATACTCTTAATATATTTTAATCATTTTATTTTTAACACAAAATAAACGAACACAAACACTTAACATTGACATGTTTTCTTAACCAATAATCACTTATCATGTTATCCTTCTTATAACGCAATTGCGAACATAATCTACTCTTTATCATTTACCATGTTTTCTAAATAACATTTCCAACAAACAAGGGTGAGATGGACGATGAAAGTATATATGTCACTCATAACTTCCAACTAAAATCCTTTAGCCTCTCTTAAGATTTTCGCAGTGTAAATGAGAAAAATAGCTTTCTTTCGATGCCAAAATTTTGACAAATTTATAACTTCCGGTAAAATCTGGGGTTCTGGGGACGAGGCTTAAAACAAGCAATGGTTATGTTGAATCGTGTTAATCACGGGGGGTGGGAATTCTTTTTCAAAGTTAACCAGCCGAGGCCCGATTTCACTTTGTTTGTCGCATCTATAAAACTTTCGGTACCGGAAACAGGGTGAAAATGAGGTCATCTAATTTTCATATCGGCTAAACTTTAGAATACCCTACCACATTATCGGCCGCGGAAGCCAACCTTTTTGGCTTCGGCGCTGCGCCGCGGCGAACAGCGCAAGCCCAACTTTTTTTAAACCAGGCAACGGCGACAAGCGCGAAGCTGTACCTGGGTTGTACCTTCGAATAAGAACAAATAATATTATTTCAGTTTTAAATCCGAACATGATAAGAAAACCCGTTTAACGTTGCGTTTTAAATTTAGTTGTTTTTTTTTTGCGATTTTGGGCATTTCCCGTTTTGTTTTTCTAATAAAGTTGTTTTAAAAAAACACAAAAAAAAAAAACCACGAACGTTCGAGTTTAAATTAGATTGCTCCTTGATTTTTCTATTATTTAGCTTTATTTGTTCTATTTTAGCTTGATTTCTAATAATTTGGTCTAATTTTGGCCTTTTCTCGATATTTTTGGCTAATTTGGGGGCCTTTCCGTTGTTTAAATAAAGTTGGGAGTTTAGTTTTTACCATGAACGATCGAGTTTTCCTTCAGATTGAAGCTTGTTTTGTACTATATTTTGAGCTTGATTTACACGATTTGGGCTATTTTTGGGCATTTTCCCGTTTTTTTTTTTTTTAAATAAAGCGATGTTGTTATGACGTATACATCGTAGTGGTGAAGGCTATGGTTTTACACGGGCAACGGCGACAGCGCGACGCGGCACATCCCAGAACTTCAGGAGTTTTTAATTTTGTTTTTGTCTTGTGATTGCTTATCAAGTGGGCCCGGGGGCAAATAAGTTATTTTGAAATTTAGATTGTTGATTTTTACGATTTGGTTAATTTTGGCCTTTTCCCGTTGTTTTTTTTTTTTTTCAATAAAGTTTGTTTTGTTTAAAACCCATGAACATTTCCCGTTGTTTTTTTAAAATAAAGTGTGATTGTTTTTGTGGCGTATACAATCGATTGGAAGCTATATGGTTTTACTCGGGCAACGGTGACACGGCGACACGGGCCAACACCCCAGAAACACTTCAGGAGTCTTTTACTTTTTTGGTTCTTGTGCTTTCTTATCAAGTGGGGCCCTGGAGGGAAATAGTTAAATATTTAAATTTAGATGTGTTGATTTTTACGATTTTGGCTAAATTTTGGTCTTTCTTCCCGTGTTTTTATAATAAAGTTGAGATTTTTTGTTATGGAGAATCTCGAGTGTGAAAACTATATAATGGTTTTACACGTGCAACGTGGGCTACAAAGCGGCGACACACCAACTTCAGGAGTTCACGGGTTTTTTTTTTTCCTTTTGGGTGTGCGTGCGTATCAAATGGGCCATGGGGAAAATAGTTAAAGTTAATAAATCTAGATTGTTGATTTTTACGATTTGGTTAATTTTGGCCTTTTTTCCGTTTCCCTTTTTTTTTCCCGTTGTTTTTTTTTTTTTTTTCAATAAAGTGTGTTTTGTTTTAACATGTAACGTTCGAGTTTTAATTTAGATTGAGCTTGATTTGTATTATTTCAGTTAATTTTGGCTTTTGTCCCGGTTGTTTTATTAACAAAAAATTAAAGATTGGGGATTTTTGTTACCTTTGCATAACGTTAGTATGACATCGCTCATGCTTTCTCTTACCGATTGTGTGAAGCTGTGGCTGTTGCCTTTGCATCGGCGACAACCGGAGCGACAGCGCAAGAACTGCAGATGTTTTGCTCAGTATTGTCTGCCTACTTGAATTGTACCAACACAGCTTTCGGACTGCGAATATGTGGGTTTTTTTTTTTTTTTCCCTCAGTGCAGCTGGGGCAAAAAAAAAAAAACATGCCCGGGGGGCCCCCCCCAAAGAAAGAGAAAAACCCCCGGGGGGGGCGGCGAACAGCCCAAGCTAAATAAATCTATTTTAATACGGGGGCATGGGATCAAACCTTTTTAAATAGTAATCGTATTTTGGTCCTTTAAATGTATATCCTCCTACACTGTGCCGAGTAAATATGATCTTTTCTAGATTTCTATAGTCAATTTCATCATTTTCAAGTTAATCACGCAGAAATTCGAGTTCGCGACCATTAATCACGTAGGAATTATTTCCAAGTTAACCACGGCCGATATTTCAGTGTTGTTTGTCGCATCTATAAAACTTTCCGGTACTGGAAACAAGGGTTAAATGAATCCTTTCTAAATTCATATCCCACAATTGTTTCCCACAAATAAAATGTTTTCCAACATTTGTTTTCTGAACAAATACAGGGTTTGATATTTTATTATTTTAATCCTTAACACAATAAACCAACCAACCTCTTATCATTTAACACGTGTTATATAAACGCAATTAACGAAAAAACTCTAATACATTTGTAAACCATATTTTCATATTTTTCATCAGTTATCCTTCTTAACGCAATAAACTGACACAAACTCAATCATTTCACATACTCTTAATATGTTTTAATCATTTTATTTTTCTTAACCAATAAACGAACACAAACTCTTATCATTTGGCATGTTTTCTAACCATAACTCATCCTTATAACGCAATGGACGAACATAAACTACTCTTTATCATTTAACATGTTTTCCTACATACATATTTTCTCAACAAACAAGGGTGAATGAGGCCCGATTTAAGTAAACTTACAAACAAACACATCCTTTAGAAGTCCTCCTAAAGTTTTCACAGGGTACATGAGAAACATAGCTTTCTTCTGATGCCAAAATTGTTACAATTTTTTGATAACCTGAACTTCCGGGAAAAATCGGGGTTCTGGGACGAGGCTTAAAACAAGCAAGGGTGGAGTTGTATCGTGCTGGTACCCCGCAATTAAAATGGGTCCGCATTAAAATGTTTTCTACTCGCAGCGCAATTGACATGTTTTCTAAATAATACAACAAGGGTGAAGATTGTCGTCTGTAAACACAAACTCTTAAACATTTTAACATCTTTGTAAACGCAATTAGCATGTTTTCTACACTCTTCTTGACAACGACTACAGGTTGTTTCTGGAAATTGAAATTGCTCTTTCGAAAACAAATTACTCAATATATGATCCTTTACAAGACGCCATTATGCCTTCTTTGAAACTAAGAATTTTTTTAAATGATCCTTCTAAGTCGAACAAAACCACTATTAATTTAACCTGTTCTAAACAAGCAAGGGTGAAGTTGATACGTTCTTACACCCGCAATTAAAAGGTCCGCAACCCCGCAATGAAATGTTTTCTAAACATAATTTACTCGCATCGCAATTGCGTGTGTTTTTTGAAAACCAACAAGGTGAAAGTGGGTGGTATCTTAAGATATCCGTCTTGACATTAACCATTGTAAACACAAACTGCAAATTGAACATGTGCTTTAAAAAACCCCCCTTTTGAAGTGGGGGCCATTTGGGTTTTGTTCTAAACAGCAAGCAACTTAAAGCAAGGGTGAATTGAATCGTTCTCAACCAGCATTTATCAATATTTTTCGAAACATAATTAATTCGCCTCGCAGGATGAAATCCTTACAAAACTCCATTATGTCCTTTCCTTAGAAAACACAGATTCAATTTAAATGATCCTTCTAAGTTTAAACCAGATTAATTTAACCTGTTTTCAAAACAAGACGGGTGAAGTTGAATCGTTTCGTTACCCCGCAATTAAAATGTCCGCCAATGAAAATGTTTTCTAAACAAGTTTACTTACCTGCGGGGTGGGCTGGGGGGGGGGGGGGGGGGGGGGCCCTGTATTCCAATGTGGATTCCTTCTTGACATAAACATGTAAACACAAACTGCAAATATTGAACATGTTCTTTAAACCTTGAGCAATGTTTTTCTAAACAGCAAGCAACTTAAAGCAAGGGTGAATTGAATCGTTAACCAGCATTTACAATATTTTCTAAACATAATAACTCGCATCGCAATTATGTTCCTTTACAAAAACTCCATTATGTCCTTCTTTGAAAACAAAGATTCAATTACTGATACTGCTAGTTGAACAGATTAATTTACCTGTTTCCAAAACAAGCAAGGATGAAGTTGAATCGTCTTTAACCCCCGCAATTAAAATGTCGCATGAAATGTTTTCTAAACAAAGTTTACTCGGGGGGGGGGGGGGGGGGGGGAACTTGTATTCCAAGGTGATATCTGCTCGGGTACAAAAACGCGTAATTGGGGTCGTTTTTTGAGATCAGACGATGTACGCTCGTACATTGTTTAGGGTATCAAAAATCATCAAAAAATTCAAATTAGGGTAGGCTTTAACTTCGAAAGAGATTAGTGTTTAGGGTGTGATATTTGAATACATGTAAAAAATCACATTAAAATCTGGAAAATAGTGAGTTTGTTCCCGATTTCTCCTGATTTCCATGATAGTTCCCGGATAATTTTAACCTTTAGCCTTATTTTAGCTATTTCGCTATTTCGTCATTGTTCTCATACAAATAGGCCCTATAGTCGTTATCATTAGGGGGTCATTTATGTTCGTGCTAATCTACACTATGACGATCGTCAAGTAAAGAAGAAACGGAATTAGGGTATATCTCTAATTTATGTCAATCGAAATAAGGTCATGAATATTTAGTCTGGGGTTTAGTTCAATGAAAAGGCTGGAAATTTGCAGAAAACCCCTGTCAATTCCGTACATCCGACAAGACTCAATTCCAAAGAAATCGGGACACTTTAAGAAGACTTGAAATTTAATGTAATGGATTTAAATTTAACCTATTAGCTAAATACTTGCGCAAATTGTACTTTCCACATAAGAGTGAAATAAAATACAAGAAAACGTCACTGTAAATCATGTGTAAATATATCCTTTTTCGGGTAAGTTACAATAGAGGCTATAGCCGGTTCAGTGTGTGGTGAAAGGTATATTTTATAAATGTACTAGTTTAGGGTAGCAAAAAATTGTCAGAATTACTTGTTTATGGTGTATTTTTAATGTTAGCAAATTACTTGTTTAGCGGGAGTAAAAATAAACCAAAACACTTGTCAAGGGTAGCAATTTCAACCCAAAAAGTAATGTTAGGGTAGCAAACATCAACAAAAATACGTGCTTAGGGTGTTTTTTCTGCCAAGTGACATACGCGCTAGGGTACTTTTGGAAGGCCAAAAACGAGCTGTATCCATCCTTGAAATACAAGTGGCCCCCGTGTTTTTTTTACTCGATCGAATTGGAATGTTTCTAAATCCCAATACCCAAAGGTGCACTGTTAAAATAAACGCGATTGACTGGCAGGTTTTTTTCAGTAATTTCACGTTTCGATCCATTTGTACAGGTATTTGCAGTTTTGAGTCCCGCTGAACAGTTAAAACGTCGTTATTTTAAGATCATTGTTAACAGGTGGGTAGTTCTTTAAACACAAACACTGAACATTGAAAACGTGTTTTCTACAAATGTACAGTTTTCTTTCTAGTCAAAATTTAGAATTTTGGAAACAATGACCCTTCTAAGTTGTATCATTCCTACACGTGTTTCCAACACAAGCAAGGTGAAGTTGAATCGTTTTATAACCCAAAATAAAATGTTTTCAAACATAATTTACTCGCTCGTATAATCCATGATTATTCCTGATTTAGAAAACAAGGTTACAGGTTTTCTAGTCCAACAAATTAGAATATATGGAAAACCGTCTTTAGAAAACAAATACTCAAGATTAAATAAAACCACTCAAGGGTGAAGGTAAAACAAAGATTCAATTTAAGGATTCTAGAGACTCATTCTAACGTGTTTCCAAAACAAGCAAGGGTGAAGTTGAATCGTTGTTTAACCCGCAATTAAAATGTTTCTAAACAATTTACTGCATCGCACCTTGACATACCAACTGATAAAACTCAAACAACACGCCGATGAATTAAACAAAGATTCAAGTTAATGATCCTTCTAAGTTGAATCATTCTTAACGTGTTAGAATAGTTGGAATCGTTCTTTAGAAAACAAATACTCAAATATGATCCTAACAAAAAACTCCATTATTATCCTTTAGAAAATAAAAAATTTAATTTATTGTCCCTTCTAGGTTGCATCATTCTTAACGTGTGTCCAAAACAAGCAAGGGTGAAGTTGAATCGTTCTTTAACCCGCAATTAAAATGTCTTCTAACCATTCTTTACCCGCATCGCAGTTGAATCGTCCTTCAACCCGCATTTAAAATATTTTCTTAACATAATTTACTCGCATAGCAAACTCAATTATTATCCTTCTTTAGAAAACAAAGATTCAATTTAATGACCCTTCTAAGTTGTTGCCTACAAAATCTGGAGCTTCGCGCTGTCGCCGCATCCGACTTTTTTAATTTCGCGCTGTCGCCGCTGCCAATCATTCTTAATGTGTTTCCAAAACAAGCAAGGGTGAAGTTGAATCGTTCTTTAACCTGCAAATAAAATATTTACAAGGGTCAAGGTATTATGAGGTCATGAAATGCACCTCTAACTTGTTTTCTGAAAGTTGAGTCATTCTTCAAAAAAACTTTAACCAATAAAGGTGAAGATGGGTCGTTCTTTAAAGATATCCTTCTTAATGTAAACCATGTTTAATGATAAACTGTAGATATTGAACATGATTGTAAACATTGAAGCCTATTAGCTAAACAGGCAGGGGGGAACTTGGGTGGGTCGTTCTTCAAAGATTCAATTCGCCGAAGTCACTTAATAGATGGGGTTTGGGAATGAAGTCCATTCTATCAAGATTCTATCAAAACTTTATATACTTAAAATCGGACCATCCCCTTTAATCCCCAAAGATGTAAGTCATGAAATATCGTGATTTAACCCCAAAATACACCTGGATAGGGAATAAAGCATATGGCAGCTATTTGTGAATACTCATAATGTTATTAACAAACAGCTGCCTTATAATTTATTGCGTACCATATGTAAACACAAACTGCAAATATTGAGCATGATTTCTACACAGCAAGTAATTAAGGGTGGAGTTGAATCGTTCTT
>JAMKCH010043428.1:0-23994 GCA_023653785.1 Ophioderma brevispina
ATTTGGGGTCCCATCACGACTATTGACTTCATGAGGTCTAAGCACATATTAATATCTACAAACGTACACGAAAATACTGCACTCATTGCAACACAGGCTACACACCACATATACCTGACGTATTGGCAGGAGCAGGCTCGTGTTGAACCACATCTTGCTCAAATTTCCTTTCCAAGACCTGATTTGTCATAGGTCATCGCAAGTTTTTGTGAAGTTAACATATAGGAATCGTTTTATGGGTATGACTTTCTGATATCGTCTTCCTTTCTCATTCAGCCATTGATCCCTGTACCAGCAACCCCTGTGTTAATGGAGGTACCTGTAATACTATTGAAATACCAGGCCAGTGTCCTACATTCCAGTGTTCTTGTCTTGACTGCTTCACAGGGCTGACCTGTGGAACCTGTAAGTATGCCAAAATCCTTCAATATGTTTGAATGTTCAGAAGGTCTGAGCACATAACATCTACAAACGTACACAAAATGTGGTCCAGTGGATACAACGACCGCCTCATGACCCAAAGGTCCTGGGTTCGAGTCCCGCTGAGGCCAATGTGTTGTGCACTTGGGCAAGGCACTTTACCTCGCTTGCCTCTCTCCACCCAGGTGCTAAATGGGGAGCTGTTAGGAATATTGTCCATTGAGTGCCACCCAAAGGTATGAGTATGCCTTGGGCATTTGTAAGGCAGCTGACATATTCTAGTGGCAGCGGAATAAATGTAAAGCGCTTTGATACATTGTGAAAAGCGCTATATAAATGTCGACATTTATATAAATGTCGACATTTATATAAATGTCGACATTTATTATGCAACATTTGCCAGATTTGTCAGATTCAGAATGTTTTTGTGCTAGTAGAAGTCTTTAAATTTCAAATTATTTAAAAATTAACAAACAAACAATATTTAAATTTAAGATGATAACTAGTAAAAACTATTAAAAGTAGACATGACTCAACCTTTCTTAAAAATCTGCTTGTGGTTATCTATTGAAGGATTGTGTCAGTGAAATAATTTATCCCATTATAGTTTCTCATTTTTTATAAAATGTTTTGATTTCTCAAAAAAAATCTCTTATTTTGCTTGTAAATTAAAATTGTAAGTTGACCCTTACCTGTTTGGTGTAATTACAAAAATTACAATTGATATCTCAACATATATGTAGATCATTTGCAACTAACTGGACCACTTTGTGAGAGTTTTGGTTCATTGGAATAAAATGTAACTGGTGGTAAAATTCCAACATTAAGAACATTTGAGGAGGCATGTATCATAAAAGCAATAGAATAGTTACTTTCATCCACCAAACACTTACGAAACCTATTGTTCATTTCCATTATCGTAGCAAACAAATATGAATACTTGCTTTGTAAAATATTTATAAATCAGTCATGCATTTAAAAGGTATATTGACGCATGTATTCTTGAATGCCTTTGTTATAGTTGTTAACCTTTGCGAAGGCTCAACTTGTAAATGGTGGCCTAATGCCGCCTATTTTGTTAGTGGGACAGGTATGCCCCCAAACCGAGATGCCCAGTGTACTGGATGCGGACGGAAGAACGACTTGCCAATATGTAAAGTCACAGTTTTCCTCTGATTGTTATGTAAATTCTTATTATAGTAATTATTGTTAAAGGTTTTGAAAAACCAAACTTACTAACTAGCTTCACAGATGTGATGCAGAAAATTTTCATGTATTCAGAACAGGCCTGCCAAAATTACGCGTTGTTTGTTTTCCTCAAACAGTGTTTTGAATACCAGAAATCATATTCATTTTTGATTTTTATTTTTTTTTTAAAGAATTATGTGTTTCAGAAATTTGTATCAAATTGATGTAAGTTGTCCTGCACAATCATACGTTTGAAATATTTAGTACACGATACTTATCTATTTTGGCCCCGTAGGGGTCTATAGTCATTCAGAGATATTTTTTTTCATTTTCCCAAAATTTAGATAGCACTTTCAGACCAATATCATAATCACACAATGAAAAATGCATTCAACAAATGAGTTACAAACAAGCCGAGTTCTTAAAGGTCGTGAATTTTTTGAGATGCTTTCCCTCCCAATGCCTGGTTTGATATTGGAAAGCCATCTCCAAACAACCACTCACTTATGTGTTGTACAACTTATAGTGGGTCATACTTCCATCGGCAAGACGTCAGCCCGCCGCTATCTTTCTCTAACATGCTGTTTGGTGCGCCATATGCATGAACATAAGCCGTTGCGTAAAAAGCAATGTTCGAAGGGCCTAGCGGTCTGCAGACGTCGCCGATTGAAGTATGAACCCACCTTAATACACCAGTGTACAAGTTACCCAGGGATAAAATGGTTTATAATCATATTTGTTATTGATAATTTATTGACAGAACATATCAACTGTTCTGATTAACACAAATTGATTTTTTAGAGTTGCCAATGGTTACACAATATCATTTCAAGAACCTGCTAGGCTTAAGACTGACTCAATTCAGGACTATTATTTTGTCTTGTTTCTAGCCTGCAATCCCGTGTCTGAGCAACCCATGCTATAATGATGGTCAGTGTTCAGAGATAGTCCAGCCAGGCCCCTGGCGTGTGTAGCATATACCAGTGTAATTGCCCACACCCTGCATGAAGGAAGTAAACTGCCTCACATGTTAGTAATGGATTTCTCCAAACTAAGCTAATTAAGACAAAAAACAAAAAATTAAAATAAGCTTAATTAGGATAAAACAAAAAGTATGTGGTCTAAAGAAAATGAACTACACCCTATATGAAATGCAGTGTGGAGTAATTTGGACATGCAAAATGCATCGGAGGTTTCCTTTTTTTTTTTTTTTTTTTTTTAAAACTTGGGTATTTTAAAATTAATTGTGCACAAAGAGGAAAACACAAAAACAAAAAAAATAATACAAAACAAACAACAACTAATGAGCTAAATGTGAACTCCTAATTCTATAATAGCACAGTCTTTCCGAGTACAATCAGAATCTTCCTTAAAATGAAGCGAATTTTTTGTTTTAACCGTTTCTGTTTTTCTAGGATTGTAATTATTTGTTTCCATATATATTTTGTTTTACCTTAAAAGAAAAAGATGGATAATATATCTTGGGACAATTTTATCTAATTTCTTCTTAAGAACCCAAAAACCATTTTAGGCTGCATATTTATTGTGTGTTGAATTAAACATAAGACTTGGTTCTAAATATGTTATTTGAAAAATTACTGATATTGTTATTTTTTGTCAAAGAAATGTTTTCTTGCAATCATTGGACCTTGGGAAAAACAAACAAAAAAAAAAAAAAAAACACAGGTCCTGTAGTCGTGGAAATTCTAATGTGTATGCTTTCTTCAAGATCTATTCCATTCAAGCCATTTTTCAAATAAGCTCCACAACCACACCGAACCGTAACCTTGATACAATTATACATTGTTGCATACATACATCAGAATCTTTTCAATTGAAGACTGTTGTCAAAATAAGTGATATACATTGTGCAAACTTTCAGTACATGCATGGTCAAAGCACATGTGTATTGAACCTATAAAGGCAGTACTGGGTGTGTGCATGTGTTTGTCACTCGTCATACCTCTTCAGGTCAAATGGTGTTTTGAATCAATCCCATAATGCATTGCAGTGTGCCTATACTGTACTGTATTAAACACATGTCAGTTTCATATGGATAAAAGTGTTCAAGAAGTTTAAGGACCACAAAACATTCATGATCATGATAAAAATTCCTTAAGTACTAGCGCTTTTTGGGCTAAAATGAGTGTTAGAGTCAGTGTTTTGATGTGTAAGAATAGAATTTTTGTGGGATCACATGACCTTATTGAGGTGAAATTTTTCCCACAACTGGTGCATGTCGGATTTACGCAATATACCCTCTGCTTCACCCAGACAAAGTATATATAAGTTTGCTTTTAATTTGTTTGTCTTTCAGTGGTGATCCATGCACTCCTAACCCTTGTGTCAATGGAGGTACCTGTGCCCAGAATTAATACAGACTGTCACCCCAGCCTA
This sequence comes from Ophioderma brevispina, assembly GCA_023653785.1. Taxonomy (NCBI): domain Eukaryota; kingdom Metazoa; phylum Echinodermata; class Ophiuroidea; order Amphilepidida; family Ophiodermatidae; genus Ophioderma; species Ophioderma brevispina. Next base: position 4,006 of record JAMKCH010043428.1, read on the forward strand.
TATGTCTTGTCCTACTTGCGTTCTGGAGACTATTGTCAGATATGTGAGTACTCATATGGTATTAGACTCTAATGTGAAGGGGGATCACTGTAAAACGGACACGTGGCAAGTAATTTTCCATTTAGTGTTTTTTCTTTAAAATTTGTATTATCTCCCTGTTTTAGACTCAAAAGAATTAAAACCTGAATTGGGGGGGTTCTTATTTTAAAACAGTGCACATTGAAGTTGATCAGAAAGCAACCTTGTCATTTGAGGTCAGAAGTCATCCACAATAATTGACTGACGCATATTTTAAATTTATCTTTCGAAGTGACTTTAGAACACAAGTAAATATCTCAAGAACATCCCAGTTACACAATCTTTAAAAAAAGTTGAGTGGTATGGTGATGAACTTTTTTCATTTCAGCTACTAATGCATTCGCTAACAGCCCTTGTCGTACCGGTGGTGTGTGCCAGGTCAACCCTAATGCATGTGACCAACATCATGCTTATTTCCCATATTGCTACACAGGGGAAAGCTGTGAAACAGGTTAAGTTGACTGAATGCAGGTCAACTTGGTTTATTCCTTATTCAAAACTGATTCAATCAATTTTTGGCGAATGTCAGGTCACCTATAAAACCCATCAAGCAGACAATTTTATGGGTACCTGATTACTACACAGGACTCAAGTGTAAAATGGTTCTTTTTATAGTTCTCCTTCCGTTTTTAAGGTCTGTTCCAGACTGCCTCTTGCCAGGGATGACGCAAGTTTACTCGCTGTATTTTTTTAATCCAAGTTTGATCATTTATTAATCGGATCTGTATTTTTTTGTTAACTAACTAACCCCAAACTGTGAAATAAAATGATTAAATAATAGTGTTGCCTCTTTTTTTGGAATGAATTTTTTGAACTAATCAAATCATTGGCTTCGCATCATCAACAGCCTGAGAATAACAATCTTGATATAGCTCCTGATGCGAGGCCTCTAGGTGCTTTACTTAGAAAAAAAGGAGAAATTACACTTATTTATTAAAATGACAACAACAATTCAATAGAATAACATTCTAATTTGAAAAATTTTCATAATTTAGACTAACTAAAGTAGAATGATTGATGTTAGCAAAGTCAAATCATATTGTGACAAAGATATAGAAGAAGATAAGACAACCCAGTTGCCTCCCCTTACTAATTATAAGATTAGCCTCCCATACAGAATTAGCCTCCAGTCGTCACCATTGTCTAAGTCAATATTTTCCTCATCAGATCTTAGTAACTAATAGCCTGAACAGTGTATTGTGCCGATTAAACTTTCCCATAAACATTAGCTTTTCTTTCCATATTCCGATAGTTTAATCCAAGCTTGCGAGCCGAACCCGTGTCTAAATGGTGGAGGTGTTTTGCTAGTGGTAAAAGCTGTAGTGCAAACACTTCTGTACCTTGCCCACCTGCTACAAAACAGGGCTGAAACTGTGAAAACACGTCAGTATGGGCTTAAATAGTTTATTTGTTTTGGTCATTCCAGACTCAAAAAAATAAACTTGGGTTACCAGGTGAATATTTTTGTTTTTTTTTATGCCGCAAGCTATGCTGGAGGACCACTTAGCATCCGTTGTGCGTGTGTATGTTGTGTGTCACTAAAATGTTGTTTTTTTTAAAAATTGTGTTCATTTTTTGTTTTTAAATTGACCTCAATTGAAACGTTGCAGTTCAATTGGAACCAAACTTGTGTCATAGGTGCACCATGGGATCCCTCATATGTTGATGCGGTCAAACATCATATGCCAAGGTCAAAGGTCATGTGAGATCAAGTTGAAAAAATGCTCAAATGTTAATTTTTAGAAAAATTGTGTTAATTTTTTTGTTTTGAAATTGACCTCAATTGAAAAGTTGAAGTTCAATTGGAACCAAACTTGTGTCATAGGTGCACCATGGGATCCCTCATATGTTGATGCGGTCAAACATCATATGCCAAGGTCAAAGGTCATGTAGCGGCCCACAGCTTATATTCTTTGAATATAGCGAGCACGAAAGCCGAGAACAACAAAATTCTAGTTTAAACATTTGATCATGTATGTACTTGTACAGGTATGAATGTTAAGCTAATCATCCCAAATAATATAAGGCATACAAATAGTTTGGTTGGGGATAATTAAGACTTGTTGAATAGCTCCACTTTTTCATTAAAAAAATAAAAACATACCATTTGTGTGATTTTTAAGTGCCGAAACTTTCAAGATTTTAAGTGCATTCCCAGTTGGGTTAACAACAATCAAACCTTCTTAGGCTTTATTCTTCAACTAAAATCAGTTAAATTTAGAGTCTTACAAACAAGATACGAAACTGGTTTATATTCCAATAGATTATCAATACATCACAAGCTTAATTGCAGATTTGGATGAGCAAGTTGTTGACTTAGTTTCATATTCCACACGCTTTGTATTTCAGCTGTGAATCCTTGCCTGGAGAATCCATGTGCCAATGGAGGACAATGCCTGGTAGAAGTAGGAGGATGTTCACCTGTGTGCCAGTGTGCACCCGAGACTTGCTTTACTGGACCCACATGTCTGATACGTAAGTAACATTGAAGCATTTTATTCTGTTACTGTTACTTGTTATGTTACCACATCAGTCATGTTTGTTTAGTAAGTAGGTAAAAGTTATAGCCATGTTCTACGGTCATGAAAACTCCCAGGTTTGAAACTCTCCTGCGGTGACATTAAATCCAAGTTATTTTACTACTTCACTCCAAGTTGTGTCCACACAATGTCTGAAAACTCTGAACTCAACCCCCCCCACCACCACCACCATTCTCCTCTGCTTTTTGCATGTGGACCTGAAGTCAACATACGCACAAGCCTGTGGTCCTTTTTGCGTGTGATATTCAACACAATCGGAACATTCACACGATGTGACCATGCGAGGTCACCCCCCTCATATCTCCCGAAGCTTTTGACACTACTACTCGACACGCCAAAACAACTCCGTAGTGTTATCAGAGTTTGAATTTCACCCCTAAATTTTTAGGTGGACAAAACCCCACTAGACCCTCGAAACACTCCGGCGTTTAACTTCCGAATGCTTCGACATGGTCATAAAACCTGATCCAGAGTTTTGAAACTTCGGAGTTACGCCTTGTGTGTACATGACTATAGATATAGGCAGGGACCACAGAGCTGAGTGCACATCAGTTGCTTGTACTTATCATTGCTAAGCCCGATCACACGCACAAAGTAATTTTAATAGCTAGCATTTTAACAAAATCGTTCTTAATCATGTGCCTGACAGATTGAAGATATGCAATAGCCAGCACTGTAAATGGATGCACTTAGATGCAAACCCCAACACTGGACCCAAATGTTGTACATACTCAATTAACACTGCTAATTGACCCAGTATGAAAATTACACTAGGGGAATACGCTCTGATCTTAATTTTGTGAGTGGTAAATGAAAGACTATTTTTTTTTTCAATGCGAGTCAAAAAAGACTAGCTTTATTTCCCCTTTTTATTATCATTACAGCTATTAATCCCTGCGCTATCAATCCATGTCAAAACCGGTTGGAGTATGGGCCACGGGACTTTGCAACGGTTTGCTTTGCCATACCCTGTGTTGTGCACGTAATGCTGGGAAGTGACGATGCAATGCCAGAATGGTATGTCGAATTTTTTCCTTAATAAACTATACTATATTCTGTTGGTAATAGGCATTTGATTTTTTCAATCTTACTTGGTTCAAGCTTTTTGGACTGGGGATTTTTTTTTTCAATCAATCAATTTGTATTCACTCACAAAATCAATATAAAAACTAGCAATACTAAGTACATAGGCAATATACAGTAATAATTATGAGTTGAGTAAAGTGGAGTAAAATTAACATTGCAATTGACAACTAAGTATATACACTAAGCTATATAAATGCATGAGTGATGATAGGACACTGCTAAACGCAGGGTGTGGGTTCATGACCTCTTCAAATTAAACTTATATCTATCCTATCTAACGGCCCGCAGCCCGAGATGCTGTTCACCAGGTAGCGCCCAATGTCCTGTTGTCATTATGGGTTGGGGATGTCTATGGATCCTGCGGGATATGTCCTCGAGCAATCACATCAATGTAAGTAAAGGGAGGGCGACGACCCCTGTTTTTGGCATGGTAACTTCCAACATGTGACGTCTGAGACTACTTGGTCATCGACGATGACAGTGACTGGCAAATCGTGCACGGCGTTGGGCACAGAAGATGAACTTGGAGGGATAATTCTCCATATATCTGTGCTTTGGGTCTTGTGCTCACGCCAGGATAATGTTTGTACTCGCATAGAGCTTGGGTGGTAGGTGCATCCATCTATCCTGTAGCTCTTTTCTTCATGGTCCAGGTCTCAGATCCATATAACTGGATACTCTCTACACAGGCTCCAAAGAATTTCAGGCTGGTTGAATTGGAGATACAGATTGTCATAAGTGGTGTGTTTTATTTTTGTGCAGGCATCGTCAACTTGGTCCTTTGCGTGACGGAAGTCTTCTGCTGTCGGCAACATATGACCCAGATACTTGAAGTCCTTTGACCTCTTGAGTTGGCCCATCTGCTGTGCAGATAGGTTGATGATCGTCTTCCTCATTGACGTCATATATTCAGTCTTTTTGGCATTTTAGATGTAGGCCTACTTTGTCTGCAGCATTCTCATTGATGTAGTAGATCTTGTGCACCACATATCAGATCAGGCTTGTTAGAGCTAGATCATCTGCGTATTCCAGGTCTGTGAATGCTAGACCCAATTACTCTGGAACGCTTGGGTTTGATGGGAAGTCCCTTTGTTGTTCATGATGCAAGACTCTGTCTGAGGAAGTAATCAACCACGACTACAAAGAGATAGGGGCAAGAGTATCTCCTTGGAGGATTCCGTATTGTTAGGAACTCCTTTGTGGGGCCCCTCCATGGCTGCACAAATATAATATGGTTTATCATACCTGATGGCAATTGCCTTGACATTCTCATCTTGGGACACCATAGTTGTCGAAAATATGCAGCGTTACATCCCTGTTAACACAGTCAAAAAGCCTTGGAAAAATCTACGAACACAATTGAAGCTTTCTCTCGCTTGGAAATTCCTCAACTCTTCTATGATCCTTCTGATGCAAGTGATCTGAGGTAGTGGTGATCTGCCTTTGCGAAAACCGTTCTGGTTCCGTCTGAGAATGGATCTATTGAGATGATTCGTGTTGCGCAGCATTGCGTTGTAGATCTTAGAGGCCAGTGGTGACAGTGTACTTCCTCTGTAGTTTTGGGTTGTTGAGGTCGCCTTTCTTGTAGAGGAAGGATGAATGAGTTGAAAAGGCAGCTGGTTTTGTTTCCCATGTAGGTGTTATTAACAAAATTCTAACAGTTTGGATCATGGTATAGTGGATTCTTCCAGAACTACTTCAGGAATGTTATCGGAACCAGGTTCTTGGTTTTCTTCAGTTTCTTCAGGCAGATCTGCAGCTCCTCCATAGTGAAGGTCCAGTCTGTATGGGAAGGTTGTCTGCTATCTGTTATTTGAAGAAAGGTCATCAAGGTTAGTGTTTATTCTGAACTGGCTTGCCATCCAGAGGACTAAAGTGCTGAACACCATGTGTCAAGGCCGCTCTGTCATTGTTTCACACCTTTGATTCTTATAGGTGGGGAGCTTCTTATCGTCATGCTCCCCAAGGGCCTCCCAGGCAGCCGCATGCTTTGTTTTCAAGATGTAGGGCGTCAAGTGCTTCAGCCTTGTACTTAACATGCTCCTCAACACCACCTTGTAAGCGTCATCAAGTGCATCCTTAGCAGCATCAAGGTTCTGCTTGAGCTTCTGGTGATTTAGTAGCGGTGCTTCTTGGGCTGCGACTTCCTTTTTCCTCTGTCTTTGCTTACTTTGTCATTTTGAGGCAAAGGCAGTAGCTTCTTTTTTCTTCTAGGTAGCATCTCCAATTCATTTTCTTTCTTTGTTTGCTCTGAAGTGAGGACATTTATATACTTAAGCAACTCTGGAGTTCTTGTCTTCAGCTATCAACAGAGTGTTGACCGTTATGTACCGCTACAGTATACTGATCACAAAGCTTTGTCATCCCCACACCTTCTCAGTCTATTGTTTTCAATGGGACTCTGGGGAGTGGTTTACTCTTACGATAACTTACAGATGAATAAATATGACATAGGAATTAAACATATCTGACAGACATACAAGGAAGAACAAAACAAACAATGACATACAATCAACAAACATGTCTGATTAAACAAGTTTAGGTCATATTGTGACAAAAATTAAAGGCCTATTGGTGATTTGTTAAATTGGAAAGTGCATAAAATCATTAAAATCAGATTTTGCCTGTTTTTTTAACAAGTGGTAGGTTCCAACATACCCTACAAGTGTAAGACCAAAGGAAATCTAATAAGACACAATCAGAATATTTCAGTCATTGCTCTCTGTACGGACACTTGCTGCACACATCCTGAATTCAATCTTGATCATTGCTGTTTTTCTTCCTTTGCTGTTAATTTTCAGGTTGGAAAAAATAACTTCTTCTGACAAATTTTACAGAATTTTCCTTCACTTTCAAGCTACGTTGACAGCAAATTTGCAGAAAAATTTTACTTTTTTTGGGTGGATCACTGAGTTGTGTCTTCAGATATCGATCATGGGTAGCGCTGCAATGGTAAAAGTAAGGGGTCCAGTGTAAGGATAATGGACCCTTAACCCCACCCTTTAGTCCGAAAACAGGGGTCCAAACCAGAAAACAGGGGTTCCAAATATTATTCAATTTAGTGGTCCAAATGTTGATTTCTCTCGAACCATGGCATAACTTTCCCTATAATAAGGCTCACTTCATGAATCAGAAGTACTATTAATTCACTCGATGAATGAATGGGCAGTTGAGGAGTGCATCGCTAAGGTTTAATTCACCTTCAATCCAAAAAGGAACCACCTTCTCGACTTGTCATCAACTCTCCCAATATTGACAAAAACAAAACAGAGATTAGAGTACTCAATGCAAACAGAAACAGACGGTAGCAAAGAAAGAAATGGCAAACAGAATGACTAACTTTCATCCCAAGACACTTTCACTAATATTTTGAATATTTATTTCAAAGTTTGCCCTTCTCACCTTTGCATCCAAAGTTCCTACATTTTTGAGGCAGCATACAAAAGGGTTTCACACAGGCCGTCATGTCCTGCAATTCTCATCTGTACTAAGTGTAAGCACCTAGCGTAGGAAATACAATCGGCCGAAAAAAATAGGTTTTACCTTTCTGAGAATTATTCGAAATGCCCACTAACAACAGAAAAACACATCTGACTAACAAAATTAATGTTTTGCAATTTTTGAAAGTTTAAAAGGGTGAATTCTTGAGGAAAGTGGTGTGTGCGTCAAACATCACTAATTATCCGGTCGGTCCGGGCGGTCGGCCATTTTGACTCCCACATCCAGACTGGGACAGACTCCTTAGTATGTCATAAATGTGTTCAGAAATGGTTTGCTGTTTGCGATTTGGTTAAGCTGTATTTTATGAAATTTTATGGTCTAAATGATTTTTTTGATTGGCTAACCACCCCCCCAAAAAAACGCCATTTCACCAGTTTCATCGCAACTTTAAAGGTTTTTATGAATAAGAACTTGTGATGATATCTGACAGGTGGCGGCAAAGAAAACAGCTGAGACAAACTTACATGCGCTTTAAAAAAAAAATATAAGGTTTGAATCATTACAACATTTTATCTCCAGTAAGAGTTGGGGGTTTTCAATCCACAGTAGTAACAAACGGACGTGTGGTTTGCCTGCGTCCAGTTGAATTTTTTTGGACCCCCAACCCCCTCCGATTGTGAAATTCAGTGCGTCCATATTAGCTAATTTTCCAAAATTTGGCGTCCTGGACGCATAAACGCAGAAAAACCCGCACCCCTGTATTCGATAGTAAATCAGATTTATAGATCTGATAATATAATGGACTTATATAATGATTTTTTTTTCAACATGTAAATAATTTGAATGCTCTGTATGACAGAGACAGCAGAGTTTACATGTAGTATGTTGATAGTTACTCAGGGATATAACTGAATAAAGTAGTGTCCATTTCAGTTGTATTACATTTAAAAACTATAACCCCATTATTTGGTTATCTTTTAAAAGCAAGTCTCCTGCGACCCGAACCCTTGGCTTCTACGGTGGCCAGTGTATACCAAGTGTGGGTGGTCTATGTAAAAGATTTCACCTGCTTAATTGTCCTGGGTGCTTTAATGGGACAGATGTCAAAACTGGTTAAGTCTGATAAGCCACAGCCGGTGAGGTTATGATGTAATCTGAAATCAGGGGAATCATAAATATAGGCAAAAAAATGGAGCAAACAAAATATTTAGATATATAATACCTATTGGGACATATTTTGCAACTGAGCATATAAAAAAAAAATAAAAAAATAACAAAAAATGAACGATTTGCTATAAAAAAATTCGATCACAAAAAAATGGCAGGAAACAAGAAATCCAATTGAAAAAGTAAATATAAATAAACAAATAAAACAAGGATGTTTTGTGTTCAATCATCTTATACTAATTAAAAATACATCAAAAATTGAACAATAGAAGTACAAACACCTCCCCCACCCTAGGACACGCTGCAGACCTGAATAGCAGCCAGCAAGAAGGCAGGGGGAAAGACAAAACAAGCCGCACAAGCAGCATTTAAAATTAAAATAATTACAACAATAATATAAATAGTTAATTGAAAACGTTAGAACGCCAGGCAAGAGGGTAGTACATAGTTAATGAAGAAAGTGGGTAAGAAGCTACATTTTAAAAAAAAGGAGCAGCGTCCCACTGAGTTCATTGCGCACATTCCAAATGGTATAGCGATGATGAGAGCGAATTTGCTAATTCTCGTACCAGCAACTTGGAAAATGGACACAATAAATTTGAAAGGCATCGCGCAACCGTCCACATTCTCCGTTGTGACCAAGCCCCTAGAAATGACTTCAATACGTTTAATGATTTAAAACATTTGTGAATATGTACAGGTTTTCGAAGGTTTTGATACTTGAGCAATTTACGCTATTTACTTATCGGTATTGGGGACCTACTTGGCAAAAACATGTTATAGATGTTGGGACTCTGTCCAGCAGCATCTGAGATAAAACTCAGTCTTGTTGAGAAAGTGGACCATTGTTAAATGTCACTAGGGGAGGCATAGCCCCTCATTCTCATTGTGTCTTCCATAGGGGTGTAAGGACTTCATTGAACAGGCCCAAAGTAAGGTATGCTTAAATGATTCCAGTTCTAATTAAAAGTCATCACATTCTTCCAATTTGCTCAATAGATTCTTCACACACAGTCATTCGCTAGTGAGCCCTGTAAAATCTAACCCCTGTCTGAATGGAGGAGTGTGCAATACTGCCCCTGATGCTGTTCCTAAACCTGTGAGTGCCCCACCTGTTAACAAAGGCCCCAGATGCCAGACCTCATCAATAACACCCTGTGTGGGCAGCCCGTGTGCCAATGGAGGCACATGCCAGCCCAGCTGGTACGAAACGCTTCGTAATGAGTGTGTGTGTACTGACTGCTGGGCCGGACTGCTTACAATACGTAAGTACTTTGGTGGGGATGAAATGTTTTATACTTCAATCAACTAGACATACGTCATTGGAGTTAATTGATTTAGTTTGTCGTCGTGTAAAAGTCACTTGATGGCTGCATAATCAAAATAGACGATGGCAACGATCCCAAAAATGCATCTCGTACCCATTTCCATACGGGACTTGTACCCGCCCTCAAGTCATCTAAAAACATACGGTTAATAGCGCAATATCAATAATAGAAAAACTTGACGTTGCACCAGTGAAACTGTATTCATTCGGCAGGTGACAATTAGGGCATGGTTATGATTGAAAATGCCACCTTTTGTTGTAAATTTCAACATCAGTGCATCACTTGTTTTTTGTCCATGATATTCTTCATAATTTCTGGAAGATTAAATTAACGTGAAAAGGTACTTTGATTGTTAGTTTTGGCCATGTCGGCGACGTGAACGAACAATAGAATTTTATGTTAACATGGAAACGCTGGTACAAGTTTGTCCCGGATGGAAATGGGCACAATACGAGATGCATATGGGGATCGTGCAAATGATGGTCTATTAAATTGTACTACTGAACAATACTTCCTTGAATACAGCATATCTGATTTGCTTATCACCTCATTGTTATTCATTTCAATAACTAGTTAGAATGCAGCCTTCAAGGTAGTGCTCACAGGGTTTAAATCCTTAAGGATAGCCAACAAATTGTTCCGGAAAGGGTTCTCTTTTTGTAAGCATGATCACAAGATTCTAAGGTTAATTTAGGGTACTGTTTAGGTTTGTTTTGTTTAGGGTTTGTTTTTGTTGGGGAGAGAGTGGAATTAGCGGTTAGGGTGCTGCCTCTGGAGCAAATTTACAATCAAAATTCCGGGTTCGAATCCGTGGGGTCGTGGCACTGGCTGGGATTTATCGGGTACTACCAATTCTGGATTTGATCTGTATACCAGCTATTGATTAAATACAGAATTAACGCTCTCTAAATGGTTCACTTGGAATTGTGGCAAATGGTCATGAAAGATCCGGCCTTCGGAGGGGACTAAGCCGTCGGTCCCGTGACAGAGAGCCCCAAAACTTACATGTACATCGCAGTCAGTGCGAAAAGAGTGGGTGTAAACCCCGGACTGTTCCCAATCGCCCCAGCCTCAAATAGCGGGCCATGTAGGGAGTCCGTATCATGGATACACGCGGCCCCGGATAAGCCCACACATTGCTGAACAAATTTCCTAACACTACCACGAGCCATTACCAATGACTTGTGGATACGAGCAACTGTTAGGGTAAGGTTAGGGTTCAGGGGAGGGTTTGGTTAGGTTAGGTGTGGGTTAAGGTTAGAGATTTATTTAGGGTTAGGGTATATTTAGCGTATAGAGTGAGGTTTAAGATAAGGATTAGGGTATAAGGTTGGGGTTTAGTGTTAGAGCAATAGTCAGGGTTAGAGCTAGCATATCATTTGGATTGCTATATTTTTTTATGTTTAAACAAAATAACACTTAAAACGCTTGGGTAGGTTTAATCTTTACAATCACTATGATTCTGCTACTCCATATCTCTTGCATAACACAGATGTGGAGCTTGTGGAGCCCAATCCTTGTTACTATGGTGGCACCTGCACAGCTCAGCCAGGCTCCTGCTTCGCCCAGGATGTCACTTGTGAATGCCAGCCCTGCTATGGTGGAAACAGATGTCAAAATGGTAAGGAAGCAGCAAATTGAGCCTATAGTTATAGAAATTTTGATTCCCTAAACAATTTTGATCCCTTGTTTTCAAAATGGATTTTATTCCAACAGCATTTCATCCAGGAAAGCAGGTAGTTAAAAAAAAACATGTTTTTCATCTGGGAATGAGTCTACGATATACCCTGATTGTAAAACAACCCTAAAATAGTGTACCTGCTCTATTGTCTTTTCATAAAATCAAATTCTTTTTTTTTCTTCACTCAGTGCTAACTCTAGACCCATGCAGCCTCAATCTTTGTCAAAATGGTGGTCAATGTACAGCCGGTCCAGGGTGTACTTACACATGTCAATGTCCTACATGCTACATAGGAGAAAACTGTGAAATAAGTAAGTATAGTCATAGTGGTGTGTACATTATTAAGTTAAGCTTAACTCTTAACATATATTTCATCATTCAACATCGTAAATAATGTAGGAGAAAACAGAAATCGGTGTTTTGCTTAGGAATTAAATCTGAGGTGCCCTGTTGCATTTAAGAGATGTGGTCATTCACTGGTGATATTATTTTCAATAAAACTATCTGTATCCAATTTTGATTAACCAGAAAGAAGAGCAGTCAAGAATTTGATTTTTAAGTTTTTGAATATTGAAAGTAAGCATGTTTTTAGTTACTGCATACCACAGCATGAGGCTGGGAGAACACAACTAAATTGATTTTCAGAAACCTCCTGAAGATGCATACCAACTACTACCACAAGTAAATTTTAATACTCTTGGTTTGTAATTTCAAATTTGTGTTTTTTTAATCTCTCTTACAGTGATTAATGATCCTTGTGGTAACAATCCATGTGGTAATGGAGGTTTCTGTATACCAGACACCAACTGCGCCGGGTATGAGTGCGTATGCCCAGACTGCTGGTCTGGTCCACAGTGTTATATCCGTAAGTAACCAAATGAATTTTCACACAAAGTGTCAAGTGTCACTTCACTTAGGAAGTACTCTGACAGTATCTTTTAACCATATGTGTCCTTTGATGTGAAACTGATGTTAAAGACACTATCAGTGATTTATCCAAAAGAGTCAAAATACTTGAAATTTGCAGGAACAGCTTAAAAGTGAAGGATAAGTCTGTCCTTATTTTTTGATTTTGTCCTTATTAGGTTGCCTCTGATCCTATCATTTGCAGGGTATGTTAGGATACCTGTACTTGTTACGAACATGCAAAAATCTGATTTTTGATGAAATTTTTTCCTGATTTAGCAAATCACTGATAGTGCCTTTAAGAGGGAGACAATTTCAGTTAAAGTTACAGACTTTTTTGTCTGCTATCATTAAATCTTTATTCAAGTAACTCTATCTGGAAGTACCCTGCAGGTTAAAATCTTAAATGGTGATACTGGTATCTTATTATTATGAAAAAAAAAAATCTTGAGAAATTGTTGAGTGTTAGATTAAACACAATGATTTGTTTACTCTTTGTTTATCAGCTGTGGACCAATGTTCACCCAACCCCTGCCAGTCCGGCGGTGCCTGCATACCTACTGAAGGCTCATGTACTGAATACACCTGCCAGTGTCCTGATTGCTATGAAGGGAATCACTGTGAAATTGGTATGTAACAAATCCACAATGGTAGTCTCTAAAGGTTGAACGAGAGATTTTCACATATCAGGTGTTCCTAAAAAAATCAAAAGTACGGATTTTTGCCCTGATGTAAAGCGTTCCATCAAAAACATCCCCCTCTGAAAGGATTAAGCTGAGAAATGTATCTTTTGGTCCAAATGTGAATTTCCTATTGATAGGAGCAAATACGAAATTCAAGCCTATGGTTTTATGTGAAATACAAAGCAAATCAAATCACCTTTTTTCTTCTTTTAAGACATTTCTGTGGCCAAATACAAGGTACGAGATCTAGTGAGTGTCTAATAGCTATGAAATTACTAGTATGACAACAATATTGGGTGCCTCAAAATCTCTCGTTGCACCTAAATGTAAAACAGTTATATGTCATTTGTGCTACAAAACACCCCTGCTTTTTTTATATTCATTTTATGCTATGGTTATTAGATGATATTTCATACCCACTTCATATGGAAGGTAGGGTACAACAGGAATGTACTAATTATGCAATTGAGGGTATTGAATTCATCTGGAACAGTAGTGGAATAACCATGGACAGGTCCATGATAAGTGCATGGGTGTCATATGCAATGTATGTGACCTCCATGCATTGATCATGACTAGACCATGGCTATTCCAAATTAATTCAGTACCCCCATGTTGGAGGCATATACTCCATTCCAGTTGTGCCTTTCATGGGGGTGTATTGAATTCACCTGGAATAGCCCATTTGGTTTAATGAACTAAACTCACAAAGATTTGCTCTCATTTAGACCAAATTCTAATTTCTCATTTGAGACCAAATTCTAGTTAAAATTTATTCAGAAATCATAGACCATTTTAATTAGCTATGAAAAGGGTTGATTAAAGCTCAGCCCTCCAATACAAATTCCTCTCAGGAAATATTTGTCTACTCTTGGGTTATTTCATGTTAGTAATTTTTAGTGGGTGTTTGTTTTCCTGATTTTTACATACATTCATTAAATCAGCACGTTTGTTTTTAAATCTTACAAAGAAGGATTAAACATGGGAATTAGTGTCCTGCAGGAATAATAAAATTCATTTTTATGATTTTTTTTGTTGTGCAGAAAGGAATGCCTGTTCCTCTAACCCATGTGCCAATGATGGTCAGTGTAACTTGTGGCCTAATGATTGTAATAAGCACTACTGCAGATGTCAGCAATGCTGGGGTGGAGAATTATGCACCATCAGTGAGTATACTCTAGGGTAATGGAATGTTGTGGAGGTCTCTTAACAAACTGTAAAGGACCTACCCTGCGTGTAAGTGTGTGCATGCACATATTTGTGTGTGCGTGCATGTTGTGCGTGCATGTGTGTATGTATGTGTTTAGTGCCGCTTTAAAAGAGTAATAACCCCATCTCTGTGTTGCTCTCTAATATTCATCCATACACTTTCTTTCCCTTAGGAACCAATGCTTGTGGCAACAACCCATGTCTCAACAATGGCATATGTCAAGTGAATGATCCTAACAACTGCTATTCCTTCTCTTGTACCTGTGTGGGCTGCTATGAAGGCTACAACTGTGAGAGATGTAAGTATTCGTGACATCAATTAACCAAGTACCAGTTCCTTAGAATACATTGTATAATATGCCTGATAAGATTACACCAATGCAAGCATGCATGCATGTACATATGAATGGGTTGGACAGCTGCTGAAATTTCAGGTAGACATTTCTTATAGAAGTCCCAAGTATGCAAATAAGGTATTGCAATTGATTCTGACATGTGCTGTATGATGTTTTGCAGTAGCGCATGACGGAATCAATTGCAATACCTCATTTGCATACTTGAGACTTCTATAAGAAATGTCTACCAAATTTCAAACCTGAAGGTAAACAAGTACTTAAAATGAAAGGGACACTGGTACATTTGGAAAATAATGCGGCCTCAAGATTTGTCAAAATTGATATTTTTGCATGGTTGTAAAGCTTATATTAGCCCTCACCTGAAATGATTAAGCCCAATTGAGTGCCCTTATTGGTAAACAGAATGCTTTTATAATAAAATAATTCAGGAGTGGTTTTATTCAGTAGACCGTGGATCATGGTGTTAAACACAAGAAAACACACGCCATAGTTGCTTCCCTTGGCATCCACCCTGGTTGACCGGTCTGTGACATTTGTGGCTTTAATACCAATGAGTACGAGTCTGAGCTAGTCTGTGATATTCATGTAATAAACACATTTGTTGATTATAGTTAGGCAGACCCACAAATTGGGCTTAAAATCACTGAATGCCTTTAGCCTCTTATTAAGGCTCCTAAATATTTTATAGTATGATATTTTTGTCTGTAAAATGGATCTATATTTTTCTAATGTCCTAGACTATTATTTGATGAGAGCAAATTGAAGAAATTGCATATTTAGTTGAAAATGTGCCAGTGCCACTTTAAGCAGTGGTAACATTTCACATGAAAATAATCTTACAGGAATGTTGACGAATGCAGAGTTTCATTGGTGTTTTAAATATTTGTTTCTTCTCTTCCTGTTCTTATTATAGCTGGCATATATTTTCATGGTTATGTTATGTACCCCTCCTCCCACTCTTCAGATCTTCCAAGCAAGGTGAAAACAATATTTGAACACATTTTTCCCCCTCCTCTTTTGTCATCTCCTTGATGCATCTTTGACAGTAGTCAGGGAGGTGTGAAAGGTTTGACTCTTGTAAATTAGTCTAGAGAAAAACCTGTACATAACTAATTGATGTTGATGGTGTAATTAACAAGCAAACTCGCTTTTTACTTTTCCGTAGCCACCAGTGCTTGCGATAGCACCCCCTGCCAGAATGGAGGAACTTGCTACCTGTCTGATACTAAGTGCGACCAATACACCTGTGTGTGTCCCGATTGCTACACTGGGACTCACTGCCAAATACGTACGTACATGTAATAATTGACAGTTAATATCCAACTTCTAAAAATGTAACTTGAATCATCATGTATATCATTGCAATATGCATTATTGCTTCTAGCATCAAAACTGCAAGTTGTTTTCCACGGTACTTGATAGGGGGTATGTGCAAGTGCCAGTCTCTTATATCAACTAGAGAACACAAAAGACATAAATCGGAACAAGCACCTTTAAGATGAGTTAAGAAATGCGTTCTGTTTTGATCAGTATTCATTAACGTTTATTTGAAGAAGAGAAATATGATTGGACAAAAATCATGCATTGATATTTGTCATTGCACGGTGCATATATAAATGAGCGTACGCAGTGTGCTTAGAACGTTTACGCGTGACGTTGGATTGATTTATTTTATGGGCGGGTGTGTGCATTTTTTTGTTTCAAACATCTCTGCATTGGATTTCATGATGTATTCAGTTTTTTTTTGTTGTAAAAATGTGTTCTGACTGCTGTAAATCATTACACTGAACTGATTTCCTTTACACCAATGTTGACTGAAATATATGCATTTCCCTTCTGAGAAGTGGAATGCCCCAAATTACCATAATAACACCCCTAAAAGAGAAATGGGCTCGACCAGTGACCCCAGGTCACACCCTGTCGACCTTAGCTCTTCCTCAATTCCGTTTTGGCTGTTAACCAAGACGGACGCGTGTTACCGCAGCTCTGCTAAATTTACAGCCAAAATTAACTGAGATTTTGATACTGACTAGTTGTCATCTCATACGGAATACTCCTACTACTACTACCATATCAAAAAAAAAAAAAAAAAAAATAATAATTGACAGTTAATATCCAACTTCTAAAAATGTAACTTGAATCATCATGTATATCATTGCAATATGCATTATTGCTTCTAGCATCAAAACTGCAAGTTGTTTTCCACGGTACTTGATAGGGGGTATGTGCAAGTGCCAGTCTCTTATATCAACTAGAGAACACAAAAGACATAAATCGGAACAAGCACTTTTAAGATGAGTTAAGAAATGTGTCATGTTTTGATCAGTATTCATTAACGTTTATTTGAAGAAGAGAAATATGATTGGACAAAAATCATGCATTGCACGGTGCATATATAAATGAGCGTACGCACTTTGCTTAGAACGTTAACGCGTGACGTTGGATTGATTTATTTTATGGGCGGGTGTGTGCATTTTTTTGTTTCAAACATCTCTGCATTGGATTTCATGATGTATTCAGTTTTTTTGTTGTAAAAATGTGTTCTGACTGCTGTAATAACATTTATGAATTAGGTTAATGTCTGCATATTTTTAGTTTCTCGTGCATTAGCAAAAAATTAATGCACTTGCGTCACTTTGACCAGACTCATAAAGGCACGCGCCCCTGCAGGGCTTGTGCCATTATTTGTCGTCAAACTGAATGCGTGTGCATTGATATTTTGGCAATGCACTCAAAGCTAAAAATATTCAGCCATTACCTCTAATTTTTCCAATCACTCCTACAGGAGAGGATGCCTGTTCTGGAAGCCCGTGTGAAAATGGTGGCGTCTGTGTGGTCTCTGCTACAGACTGTGCTAATGATTACACCTGTGAATGTACAGGCTGCTGGACTGGACCTAAATGCACCCAATGTAAGTCTTGTGTTAGCTTTTTCCTCTTTACTTTAGTATAATGTAAGCATCAAGGCATTGGCTGAGGTTTAGAAAATGTGGTACTTACTGTCTTGAAATGGCAAAAAACAAACATAAAGAGACATGAGGACATTTCCAGAAAGAAGTGCCATCAATTTTTTTTTCGAACCCTGGTTTTTTGCATATTTGAAATGCTTACCAATGTATTAGATCACAACTGAAGTGAATAAGCCAAATACACCGTCTTTATGTAATAAGATGATTATTTAGTAATTTCTGTCATGCACGACAGAAATTCAAAGCATGGTTTCCTATGGGGACGATTAGGATAGCAAGCAAGTTCAAAACAAAGTTTGCAGTTTTCTTTTGTACTTGTTTGTCCAATAAACCTTTGAAACGTTCTTGGTAGGTGGTCTACAATCAATCCAGTGCATTTGAGAGAAATTCGTATCCTCAAAAATTCTCTTCCTGTCACTTTAAAGAAGCAGCAGTGTGATTCTGACCCACTGAGGAGACTGCTGGAGATTCAGTCCATCATGTTTGATTTGTATTAATATGATTTATTTTCATTTCAGCTACCCGTGCCTGTAATGCTTATAACCCATGTATGAATGGAGCTACCTGTGTACCGGGGAAAGGCAGCGATTGTGATGAATATACATGTGAGTGTCCCCCATGCTGGACTGGACCCCTCTGTGACCAATGTAAGTATAAAACAAATGACAGAAAGCGTAAGATCAAGTAGAAAAAGAAGGCTTTTGTTGCCGAGTTTTTAGTTCAATGAGCATGTTTTGGACCAAGGTGTATTTTGTTGAGTGCTGAGGTCGTTTTTAGCAGATAATCCTATGGACTTTTTACTCTTGTCATAGACCACAGTTGTCAGGTTACATCAATGAAACCCAATTTATTTCTTGTGATTTAACAGAGATGTAACTTTGCCGGAAATTTCTGGATTTCTGGCCATAAATTAAACAAAATCTGGAAATGGTAATTTTTTAAAAACTTTATTTTTTTTTCAATTTCTGAGATCAAAATGTTAATGATAAAGGTAGAACTGCATCAAAATCCAAGTTTTAAATACCAATTTATTTTAGAGAAGGGGTCTTGTACCCTAAAATCCCGTAAGAAAATACATTCCTTGGAGCTTCACTGGATACTACGATAGAATTTGGCCTTGTCGTCGGTTCAAATTTTGGATTTTCCGGAAATGGGACCACTCCTCTGTTACATCTCTGATTTAAGAATCAAATACATTTGTTTTTGATCTTGTCTTCCACATGCAGCTTTATTCATAACTTCCAGGACTCCTGCCCTTTGACCCATCGATATTTCAGGAATGTTGCCTTTTGTACTTTCAAATAAGAATTCTAAAATATATTGCCAAGATGTGAAAATGGCAACATATTTTACTGTAAATAAATTATGACTTATATTTTAATTAGCTAAATTAGTGAATAATGAATAAGTACATTATTACTAAAATAATAATCTTGATAGATAGGTCTAAGGGCTAGAGTCCCCAAAAGTGCTAAAACCTTCCCACAATGCATTGCATATATTGCAATTCATATTGTAGTTATTGACTTTGACATCTGTTATTATTTGTATCCAGTTTCTCCTATATTTTGATACTAACCATGAAGAAATGCTACTTTTACTAAACTCTGATAATAAAGCCGATATAATCCCTAAATTGTTCAGGATAACCTTGATAATAATGTCTTGTTATTTGTTATTGACAGTGGTTGATGCGTGTACAAGTGAGGCAGTACCTTGTGCTAATGGAGGTACCTGTACCAGCAACTGTCCAGGGGTGTTCTCTTTCACATGTACATGTCCTCAGTGCTGGCAAGGAACCGACTGCTCAGAAGGTAATGTAGTGCTTTTACCTTCCTCGAGTCGGTGATGTCAGTGTGTTACGCAGCGATCACAACATTAAAATGCTGGCATTGATTCGTTGCACTGGCATACCCATGTGTGCGTTTTTGGGCAGTGCAAAAATGCACGCGCAAAATTGTCTGTCTGAATGCATTGATGTCACTGACTCGAGGTAGATAAATAGCCTATAATATGGATGTGTGCTATAGTTTGTTCAGTACTAAGTACACTAGAATTAATGTTTGGATTTCTTTATCTGTAGATTTAAAAAAATGAAACTTGTGGTTGGATGCTCTATCATTTTGGAACTAAATTCCTTGCAATAACTGAGGTCTGTTTTCTTTTAAAGCTAACAAAATATCTTTTTTACACAAGCCAAAAGTATTTTTAAAGCAATGTCAAGTGATATTGTGTCATTGTACTTTCACACAGCTGTTGATGTATGTCTCTCCACTCCCTGTCTTAACGGCGCTACATGTACCAATCTGTGTCCAGACTATGAGTGTTCATGTGCTGATGGATACATAGGCGATAACTGCCAAACAGGTAGGGTTTATAATCTTATTTCACAGAGATCTGGAAGTTGGCCTTGTTACCAAATTAATTGCTGTGATTTTATTCTGGGCTTCTTACCAGCTTGGAGTCTGTCCAAAAATTCTTACAAATATCAAATTACTAATGAAGTATTGGAGAGAGCAACAAGCCTAAGAATTGTTTTTGTTCAT
>JAMKCH010043429.1:0-42631 GCA_023653785.1 Ophioderma brevispina
TGTTTGCGGGAATTGCCACAGGGCTCGATTGGAGGCCCACTGCCTGCTTGTAATTTTATGATCTACCAAATTATGTCTTCATTGTCAAGTAAGTATGTATGCTGACGACACCATTATTTTATTATGCTTCCAATAACTAAAACATTGTGGAATTGTAGTAATGATGATCTCGATATTATTAACAATGGCTTTCAGAGTAAAACAACTCAGTTCTAAAGTCAAAAAAAACTGAGTTTATGTTAATAGGTTCTAGTCAAAAGTTATTTTCTTCTCCAAAGACAATTAACAACATAAGTGTGAACATAATGGTGTCAATATTCAACGAGTGCATCAGTTGCAACACTTGGTGTTTGTTAGTATTGATGATACGTTAACTTGGTCACATCAAATCGACATGTTCGTTAAAAAAAGCACTGAAGGTATGTTTATGTTAAAATAAAAATTTCCTTTAAAAAGGGAAAGGGGAGCCCAGAGTGAGTCTGTTTGGGTTGTTCTATGTGGTGGGGAAATACTTTTGTAAGAAAGAAACGGTAGACACAATATCAGATGAATTCGGCGAAGTTAAAGTTTTATTGCCACTTTTTAGTACAAAAGTGTTTGAAATAAGTATAAAAAATAGCTATATATTGAAAAATAACAAGGAATATTAGGTAGAACAGTTTAGTTGTTGGTGAAAGTTGCATTTTTGTATAGGAGCCAATACCAAATTAGCGTATTATATAGGGAAATATAAGGAAATTAGGAAAGCTTTATTTTTGTAGCCAAATACAAGGTAAAAGAAATTGTTTCATTAAGTTTGTACACAAATTGAAACTATACTCGGAAAATACGTGGTTGTTTTTAATCTTTTGTTGCACTTATAAGAATTGTAAATGGTTTATTTCAGCATTCTAGGGAGTGGGATTTGTTTATGAGGCACTGTTTGGCAGAAAGTGATGGGGTGGATTTTGAGAGTTGCCTGTTTTTTGGTCAATGATAGGTTTAACATGGCCTTATGCCCGTGATAGTGACCTTGACTTCAGAAGAAAACAAAGGATGGGTTGAGGTTTGTAAACCATAAATGGAGTTTGGTTTATTTTAATTGAAATTAGATATTTTCCAATGAGGGTACAATGTTTACATTTAAGCTGATTTCACAAAGTGACTTCACAGGACATTGACTGGTATGAAGCTTTTGACCTTATTAACCAATGAGGTAATTATGTTGCACCTTTGTTTATAACGCTCTTAAAATGCATAAAAAATCAATGCCTTGTTCAATTTCACCAAAATTTGAAAGGTTACTTAGAGGAAACAGTACAGGTGAGGGGGGGGGGGGGGGGGGGGGGGGGGGGGGGGGGGACTTCAATCATTACATAAAATGTTGCCCCATCAAGTAATATTTTGCCATAAATATGGCCTTAATTTGGGCATAAATCTTGCGATATTCTGGGGCCTGTTTCTGCCGACTATCGGTGAATTTATGCCAAAATCGTATTAAAAAAGAATGCCTAGTTTAAGTTACACCAGATTTGAAGTGTTTTTTGGAAGTGTTATTTTATTATGATCCAGTGGCCCTTAATATAAAATAAAATGTTGAGACCAAAGGACCTTTATTTAATAATTGCAAATAGAGCCTAATTGCATAAGAGGAATGGTTTTAAAGAAGGAGCTTGTTCATGGTACGCCTAATCGGCCATACCCGATGCCCCAAAAACAAACTAGAATTTGCGCGGTTTCGGTTTCGTGGTTGCGCGGGGGAGGTCCAAGGGGTTAGGGGTGTTGGTTTTGTGCGGAACAATGGGGCAATCTACACGGCAGCAGCGCAGATCCGATCGGATCCGTTTCCAAGAGATCCAGGATCACGGGAGAGACCGTTTATTAGAACTTCACGGCGCAGTGAGTGCAAAGTACGGCGACCCTTTCGATGCGTAATAGTAACGTATGCTACGCGTAACCGTGGTGATCGAGAATATTTAGCCGCGTCAGACCTAAAAGTACGCAACTTAAAGTGCAGCGACAATAACCAAGCGTGTACACACCCTGTACGCGTTGCAGGGACTGATCTTGGACCGTTGTAGACGCAAACTGGATAGGAGATCTGGATCCGATCTTGATCCGATCGGATCTGCGCTGCCGTGCTGAGATTGACCCATGCAGGGATTCCCGATTATACAAGGGTGTTTGCCAATCACCCATTCCCACCAACCCACAACCCATCCAATCAGTTTCTCATTTTACCCAAATTAAAAAAGTGAAAAAAAAAAAATTTAACTTAAAAAAAAAAACAATATATTTTAATATTTTTATAAAATTGAGTGTATTATTGTTTTTTGATCATTTTCTCCAACTTTTTTCGTTTTTTATTATATTTGTTAAATCTTATTTTAGTTTGGGTCGCGTTTTTGTCACAATTCATTTTTGTATTTTTTTATAAGTGTTTTTAAAAAACATTTTTCTAGTATTTCTTTTTTTAATGTATTTGTCATTTTTTTTTCATTTTTTAGATATAGGGAGTTATTTCGTTCAATAAGTTTTTTTTGATTACTTTTAGTTTTAATACTTGTAATAATTTTGCTCATTTTAATGCTTATTATTGTTTAATGAATTTTTTTTGTTCTATTCTTGTTCGTATATTTTGATTATTTCTTAATTTCTTTTTTAAACTTTTAATTACTTACTAACGTTGTTCATATTTATGCTCAAGTTTCATTATTTATATTGCTGTTTTATTTTAATAAGTTTTTACAACCACGCCAATCTTTCCGAACAAAACTCCTTGCTTGTCATATTTTATCAACGTTGTATTTTGTGTATTTAGTTGCATTTTGTTATTTTTTTACATTTATTTTTGTTTATTAACTTTTGTTATTAGGCCAATGGATTGGATATTTAGTTTCCAGTTACCCGCCCACCCCGAATTTCATTTGTGTCAAAACTTTCATTATTTGGTTTATTAAAAAGTCCATATTTTTGCAATCTTAAATACAGATCATAACTTTCAGCTTATCATAATATCAGGCATGTCGTTTGATCATTTTAAACATATTTTTGTGGCTGAGGGGGTGTACTTAGTGGTAATAATGAATGTTGATATCCCTAACCAATGATCCGATCATAATCTGGGATCGAGCTTACAATATTAATCTTGAAAAATTGTTGATTTTTTTGAAGGAAATATTACTTTAAAAAGTATCCAATGTTATAAAGCTGGTGTTAGAGAATGAAGTTCAGGGTTTAGACACCATCTTATACCCATGACGTAAACATTCTATGAATTCTTGAAAATAATGAATAATGAAATAGGACCTCCTTTTGAGAACGTCACCGGAAACTACAACCCAATTCCATTGGCCTAATGATTTTGTTTTTCTTTAATATGCTATATTATTTTTATGTATTTGTAATAATTATAATTAATGTTGTTTTTCTTTTAAATTCTTATTTTTTTGTTTCCAAGTGTTTCTGTTTTATTGTCATTTACCGTTTCTATTTTTCACTCATTGTTCATTGTTATTCTTGTGAATTTTATTTTGTATTTTATTATATGTAAATTTTATTTGCTTTTTCCATTGTAATTTTTTGTTCATTAATTTCGCATTAATTTAATTTGCTATATGTATTTTATGTATTTTTAATTAATTTTAAGTTAATATTGTTTTTCTTTTAAAATCTATTTGTATTTGTCTTTTCTTTTTATTTGTTAATGTTAGCGTTTTTCTTTTTTTCATCATTGTTCAATTGTTAATTCTTTTGAATTTTTTTATGTTATTTTATTATAGTTTAAAATTATTTCTTTTGTTTCCGTTCTAATGTTGTCAGTTTCATTATTATTATTTTTCATTTTATGGCCTACTTATTCCCCACCAAACCTCGTGATTCAATTTAAGCTCGTGTAGTTGTTTAAAAAAAAGAAAACAAGGTGGTAAAAGGAGAAAAAAGCAAAACAACGGCACCTCTTTATGTAGAACGCCGCTGTCCACATAGGAACGTTACTATATCTTCGTGTAAATCTGCTCAATTGATCACAAGGTATGGAATACCGCTCGAGTTCACAATTGACATTACCCCAATATGGCGGTTTGTTACGTTGAGGATTCCATCATAGAGTGATTTTGAAAATATTCCTTAAATTTCGCAAGGGAAAATTGAGAACTTCTTCTTTATTAAATCTATGCCGAAAGAAATTAATTTTAAGGTCATCGTTTAACTCGAGCACTCCTCATATATTTCCCAACATATTTGGAACAAATCCCGACTATGTAACATATATAGAGATGTAACGTAGAAATCCCCAATTTGGCCACAGTTTCCTACGGCGGTCCGGAAAAGTGTGTAGTCTGTGTCACAACCTCGCGAAAGATATTATATTAGTACTACCTGAGAACCCACCCCACCGCTATCCCATCTCCGGAAAACGAAAGGGTTCTATGGAGATTTTTGCATCAGAGGGTTCCGTACAAACAATTATGTTTTTGTTTTGAATATTATCGTAATTGGGGCTGACCGTGAACTCAGCGAGAAAATTGAACGTTTTTGTCGGGTACTTCGGTTCTCGCAAACGGACGGAAAAGTAAGGCACGCAATCGCTTACGTGGCCGCGTCCCTTGTACTTACCGGAACGCCGGAACAGTTTCCAAAGCCACGCTAATAGGTGCGCCCGTAGGCGCGCCCCCTAAAAAGTGCAATTCTCTTATTCCTAATGAGATTTAAAAATGTCATAATGCAATTATTCTTCCCCATCTTGAATATTGTAATGTAGTTTGGGAAAATTGTGGTACTACAGTTGCCAACCCGCCACAGCAATTATAACAAAAACAGAGCTGCATCGAATACTTTGCGGTGCTAAATGGGGGACACACCCATAAAGTGGGTTCTTAGCCAGCTCGATTGGAAACCACTCTCCTATGCCAGCAATACAACTGCTCCATTTTAGCATACAAAATCTTAAGTGGTATAGCACCTCCCTCTCTTACTCGTCTTTTTCCCTACTCTAATACAGCTATAATTTTCGGCACAGCAAATATAAGTTTGTTCATTCCTCTACCTAAAAACAGACTAACAAAAAAGTGCAATATATTGGAACATCTTGATTAGAATCTTCGCAGTCTGTTACTTTTAAATGTAAATTCAAGAAAAAATCAAAGATTTTTTCTGTAAATTGCTGTTTTAATATGTTTTTTGGAATTGTGTTCGTTTTGGTCATAGGTGTTTTAGCTATGCTTTTGCTTATGCATTTGGTATTGCCATAACTTTTAGCTTAAGATAATGGTATTTTTGTAAATTGTACATAGTAATGATGTATCCACGGCCCCAAGGAAGAGAACAACTTTTGTTGATTGGGCCGCCGGTGAATAAGTTGAAAGAAATGAAATGAAATGAATGCTTGTTAAAAATCTGAAGGTGTTTTGGTTCTGAATCTGTTTGGAAAGCAGCGATTTATTGCACTTATCAGGGGTAAAATTTTTATACTTTATTTTGTTATTTATTTATCTTGGGGTTCGAGATTTGCAATGACACATCAGATTTGGCGATTGAAGTAGGAAAGAGTATGCATAGTAGCCGCCATAATAATCGGGGGCTATCGGGCCAGAATCTCACACATGCGGAAACCTTTGTATTGTTTTTATCTGAATCTGACTCGTACATTTTTGTGAAGGGCATTCCCCCCTCCCTTCCCCGTCAATTTCCACGGTAAACGGGAGGACGTTTTGACTAAAATTACAAAGTTTAAAGTAAAGTACATTTATCCCTCAAAAACTTTCCATTTTCGCGACAACCAAAAATGTCACCATCTCTACCACATTGCACTAACGTAAATTCACAACTTTTTTAACATGAATATCTTTAGTTTTTCAAATAGAATATTAAAGAACGTCGTTTATTAAGGCTAATGAAATGAAATTGGGGGTTAAGTTTCCCTCGCCCGACCCGCGGGCCGCGTCCTCGATTTTGTTTGCCGCTAGAAAATTTTCATTATTTGAAAACTATTTCATTCATTTTATTAGTTTTTAGCTCTCATCACAGCATTTGACCAAGAAATTTCCAAGCCAATCAAACACGCTGTACCAAGGTGTTGGTCACATTTATCATTATGAAGCAGATTAAAATATTAGTTCCAAGGTCACTTTCCTCCCGACTTTTAATCAAAGTCGCATTGATTCATTAACCCCAAGTCCGGCAAAGTATACCACAACAAAAGTAAATTAACAATATTTTTTTAGATCTCCACATAGTACCACATGCTTTCATTGAAAGGGTTTTTCCTAGTTTTGTTGTTGTCCGGGTGCATTTTTTTTTTCTGGGTTTCCAGCACGTTTATAATTTTTGGAAATTTTGAAAAATGCAAATTTAGGCGATTGACGCCTTTCCCCGACATTCGTTATGGTTCCAATTTAAAATCTGGGTCACATGATATTTTCAAATAGTGTTGCCAAATTGAATACTTATATCATATTTTTAACAGTAAAGTTAGTCGTGATTTTTACATTGTGAATTCTAACATTTGAGTCATTTTTCCCATTAGGTTAAATATTTCTTTTCCGTCTACATAAAGGCTATTAGCAATACAGAGCTTAACATAAGAGTCTTTGTCAGGCCCCCCCAGATAACATGGAGATATTGGGCCAGCCCAATAATATACTCAATATCGGACCAGTATTGGCTACAGGTTATCGGTCCAATATATTTTGCTCTCGGCCCAAAATTGGGACCAATATTGGGCCCCGGGCCAATGTTGCACAATATTGGGCCCATTTCTTGTAATAAGATATGAACCAATATTGGGAATATATCAATATTTTTTATTATTGCAAAATAAATATATTTTCAACCTGGCTTATTTAAATAAATTAATTAATAATTGAGGCTAGTCAAATAGTTTTTTTTTATTGAAATTGGGTATATAGATATATTTTGAAATATTGTGTTTCTGATCAAAACATCGTCCTAAGAGAATTTTTAGCGTATTTCTTCTGTATGGTTTTTTATTGTTTTCCCCCTCAACCCTGCTATTTTTAGGCAAACAATTAGCCTTAAGCCCAATATTGGGCCACGTTATCCCAATTCTCTATATTGGCTGTTTGGGGGTCCGATTGCCATATGATGCGTCCAATTTAGAACCCCCCCATAAGGATGCCGATAGATGAAGCCCGATATCACATTTTTCCAATGGAAAACCAATAGTGCCATTACGTTATGCCACGTGAATGCCGATGCCAGATTACCATGGGGAAACCAGTGTTGGGGCCTATATGCGTGCTATCTGGGGGCGTAGCTGGGGTGGGGTGGGGGGGGTAATGGTCATTCTCCCCAAATCCACTTAAGTACCATTGGCGTATCTGCCTGCCCGCTCCGAGGGGGGCACAGTTTTCGCCAGTCTTGGGAAATTTTCCCTCTCATGGGGGTCAAAAGTCGCCAATTTTTTCCCCGTCATAGCGCTAAAACGGCTATTTAACATGAGTTTTTTCAATTTTTTTCCCGGCCACAGTCGTCAGGGGGCAACCTGCCCCCTGCCCCCGCGCCTGTTACGCCACTGCAACTTAAGGGGCAAAGGGTTAGGGTGGAACCTGTTTGTGCTGTATCCTTATCTTTGAAACTGGTACACATCGGATTGTGCAAAATTCCTTCGCTACATGACAAACCCATCATGGCATGCATCCTTTTTGCGATTTTGCATTGAAGATGTGGGGTTGGTTATGCAAAATAAGCTAATTAAAGGGTTTTTCCTCCTGGGAAATTTTTCAGAAAGCAACTGCCAATATCTGGAGTTTCATAAGGCGTATTTTGTAACTTGGTGGAAGTGAGTGGGTTGAGAGTTCTCAACCTGATTACATTTTGCAATATAATATGCAAATTAATATGTTAATGAGCTAAAATTGGCCTATTTCCTGTATTTTTAAACTGTACTTCGGATATGCAAAAAAAATTCTTTCGCTAACTAAGCAAGTATGGGTTTCCATCTTCGCACATCTATCTCCAAAAGACGGATTCAAAAGGCTGGCCCTGTGACGCTGATCAAAGGTCAAATGCAGTGCCAAAATACGTTTAAAACCTATAAACCTGGTTATTTTTGGTAAGGATGATGAAACTTGATGGGTTGGTCCCATTCAGTGGCCAAAAATTTTTTAAAGGTCATGTTCAAGTCCATGCCGGGGGTCACCAAGTCAAATCATTGTATGGTGCTGAAACTGGTGTGGTGTAGGTCAACATTTAAATGATTTTGTTCAAAATCCTGATTTTGCCTTAGTGGGTTGCTTCATTAATACATTTGCAGAGTATGTTTAGGATGTACATGAACTTGGTTAACAAGAATGCACAGTCTTATTTTTTAATCTTTTTTTTTTAATTTTATGATTTATACAATTACGGATATGCCATTAAGTGTATTTGGTTACTATTGTTGTTTCAGTTCACCGAAGTGCATATCTTATTATTCAGATTTTTGTCACTGTATTAGGCAACCTGCCCCAATAAAAAGAAATAATAAAAACGTTTTGGAAAATTAATGGAAATTTTCCAAAATAATGAATAATGAAATTGTCACCTAGTGCCTCGTCGAACATGGTCACGGGGAAACTAACAATTCTTTTCATAGCCTAACGGAATGACAGCAAAATGGACAAGGGTTTTAAGCTTAGTACGCATTTTGCGCAAACTCTGGTGAATTTTTGTGAAATCAATTGCTGTAAACCAAACCTTAGGAATGCAATCTCTAGAGTTTTAACTATAGGCCGAACTACAACACTTCACTTGAAAAAATGTTTCCATTCTTGGAAAGACGATGCGTTAAGTGGATCTACCAAAAAGACGTTGGCAACGTTAAAGCACCAAGTTTAAAAAGAGTAAACAGCCATATAAAGTTAATAAATGTAAAAGAGAGCACCAAGTATACTCAAGTGCTTCTTCCTCCCCCAAGTTGGCAAACTTGGGTCCATTTCTTCTATTTCCGATTTTTTTTTAGAACATTCAATGGTAATTCATTAAAGCAATCATCATCATCAGACACCAAATTGTTGATTTTAAAATAATTCCCAAACTGCAACTTGTTCTTGCTTAAGGTTATATTGGTGGCATGCAGTTTTGGCATTAAAATTGTTTTCCTATTTCTGTGTAAGAGGCCGTCCTGTCTGACTTGAATACTTTCAAGTTGATATTGCTTATTTTTTGTGTATTGGTTTTTTTGTTTGTTTTGTTTTCTCTTCTTCTTGCTTGCTTTCTTGTTGTTGGTTTTTAATTCAACGATTCAAGACCGTTCGAGTGCAGATTCGTCGGAACTATGTATTCAATATACGTAATAAGTCCAATCTCGTTGTAACATCATCCACGTGGCGATATTCTTTTCTCCCGTCGAATGTGTTTCCGACAATCAGTCGGACACTGGTTCTGGAAGGTATGTTGGTTACATAGAAATAGACCGGTCTAGTTCTATGTTTGGTTATGAGTTCTGTGGAAAGAATTCATGGTAGTTTCTTCTGGGTAGGGTTTTTTTTTGTAATCATTCTTGTTTGTGAGATACTCTGGTATAGTAAGAACAGTACTAAACACCGCGACGCAATTAACCTCACATGAAGAGGAACTCTTTTGAAACTCCAATATTATTAATCACCGCTAGCATTTAAAACTATCTATTAATAGGAGGCTGTATGGAGGTTGACGGTGGGAAACGGGCAGCCTTTTTCTTATTGCATTGCAGAAGAATGGTACCAAGTTTTGCCATGGGGCAGACTCACTTGAGTATAACTTTGTTGCGTACTCTTTACATTTATTAACTTTATAGGGCTCGTAACTCTTTTTAAAAAAACGTTGGTGGCTTTTACGTTTTTGGCCACGTCTTTTTGGTAGATTCCTTTATTTTTGTGAACATCGTATAGCTGTGGCAAAATTGCAGGTTTGTAATTTTGGCAGAAAAATCCTGTTTTTTCCTCCATGAACAGTGTATATTATTCTATCGTGATGGTGGGTTGTTTAAGTAAAAGCAAATGTTTTGGAATATTGGGAACAATGTTTCTAATTACATGTTTTTGAAGTCCAGTTTTTTTCTCGGGATATTCCAGGTAATTGTTTTGGTTGTCTATGACTGTACTTGCTCTTAAATAGATAATAAAATAAGAAGAGCTTAAGTCCATGGGCTGGTGGGCTCTCAAACTTGAGATTTTTTATATAAATTTATTTTAAATTGGAACATAAAACTTTTAGAAAGTGTTTTTTGACGTTTTTTATCTTTTTCTTCTTCAGTTAACAAGGTATTCAGATTTTAAAGTTTCTGTAATTTGTGGGCCTTTTTCACAAAACAAAAAATAGAATTAAGAGATCAAAATGTGGAAATGTGTTTTTGTACCTTTTTGGGTGATATTACACTGCTGGCAATTTTACAGTTTTAAAAGAAGAATGAGGTCTCTTTGCATTTGCATTTAGTTTAGTAAGTCGGATTTTACTAAGAGGACACGTAGCATTCTATCACGCAACACTGTAAAACAGTGTTTAGAAACTGGTGCAAATTAGTTTTTAGGGGTATTAAACATGTCATCTCTAAATGGTTGCTTTCAAATATCTAACACCCATGTCCAATGCCCCTCAAATGTTTTGAATTTTCAACATGTTTAGATATAAGGTGCTTAGATATTAACAGATATTTTACAATGTTTAAACGTGGGTGCCAAAAGTGTTTGAAAGTGTTTAATTTCCTAATCTGTTTTTTGGCAGTGACCGTTACAATTAGGGAACCCCTGTTTAATTTCTAAGATAAGCTGATAAATTTATAAAGATTCCACTCAGCGTCACTTAAAAACCTTTTAATGTTGGTGAAACAACCCTGGAAAAAGTACGTAAAAAAGAACACTGAAAGCCCAACCCCCCCGGGCATGAAAATAACGAAAATACTAAATGTGGCAAAGTCAACAAATCCCTGTTATTCATGCATGTGTTTTCCCTGCAGTGGCATCCTCTGCAAAAATACTGGGACATATGAATTAGCTGACTTTACAAGACCATAATGGCCTATTGGCAGGAAAATTCGAATTCAATTTATATGTAATACCTTTAAAATCTTATGCAGAAGGACCACAACCTGTAACGCAACCCGGTTGCAATGAGATATATCTCATAGTCATCCTCTCCGACATAAACGGATGGCAAGGTTTGTTCACTTATGTCGCAGTTATTTCTAGACTAAAATTTTCCGGGAACACGATCCCACCGACCGGCCGTTTTTTGATAAAATTGCCAAAGTGGTTTTTTCGGTTCCGTGGGTGTCAGTCCTTTGGGGGGTCCGAAATTAATTTTTCCAGTATTCTGCTGTGGCCCAGTATGTAATTTTGGTGGGGGCATTTAATGTTTGCAATTCAGCCATGAACGAATCGATTGCAATATTTCAAAATCCACATGCGGCGTATGCCTGAAAATTCAAAATTGGCGCCCAAAATTACCCTTTCTAACTAAATGAAGAATATGACACTGTTACTAGCAGTTATAATGATTTTAGATGTCAATTTAGATGGTTTGGGGTAAAGACGTCATTTTGTCATTTGCAAAATTCAAAATGCCGTCCAATACCAAGAAAATCAAAATGGCTGCCATGAAAGAGCATAATTTGGCCAAATTATAATTATGGCATAATACACACCCTGTCGTTTGAACTTGTGTATGTTTTATCTCTCTAGATACTACTTTACATATCCAAGCAAATTGCAAAGTTTGAATCCACATGGCTGTCGTTTACCCTCAAATTCAAAAATGGCGTCCAAAAATGGTCACTTTTTGGTACCAAATGTTCATTTCACTTCACGGGTCAAGTTTGATTCCACTTGATTAGCTTGCCCCGCTGCAGTGTAGCGCAATTAAAGTTTGACCCCTCAGTACAGTTTCTTTCTTCTTGCCGAGTGCTATAGCCTCGTCCTCCCTGTGCGAACATCACTATAACATGTATATGGTTGTATAAGGCTGTCGCTTTCAAACAACTCTCGGGCATTCCGTGACAGAAGGACTGAAAACACTAGGGGTCTTTGGGTGTTAGAGAGCCAAATTGCCCACCAAAAAGTGGTTTTTCCTCGGGTGACATTTCTCTAAATCTTTCCCAAAAAATTTGAGTCTTTTGGTGAAAGTTTTGCAAATTGCAAGGTCTTTGGGCAAAATCTTCAAATTCCCCCCCCCCAAAAAAAAATATGCCAAAAAAGGGGTCTTTGGTGAACCTTTTTTTAATGGGGAACTTGAGCGACAGCGGATGCTGAAAATATCGGTCCTTAAGAGCCTTCCATGGTCTACGCGTTCACCCTCCCAAAGTGGGGGTGTGTGCCCCGTTGTTTGTTCCTCACTGATATAGACATGGCATTTAGTATTCAGCACATTAAATGATTGCACGGGAGGGTATTTCTTCCTTTCTTGTTCCTATATTATATAAGCCAACATATTGTATTCTCAATATCAATGAACAAGTTAAAGGCCTCAAAATGTGCATTTTGTGATCCTCAGCCTCGTTTCCCGACTTGCCTAAAAAAGTTGAGATTTTCATATCCACCTTAACCGTTTGGCCTAAGTATAAAGTGTGTGTACCTAATAATACGTGCAAATTCTACTAACTCTGGAGAAATTCCGCAAATTTTGTATTTTCTGTCGCGAATTACACCATATTGCAGCGTGATCTAACCTTTGGACGCTCAATAACATCAAACGAACTTTCAGAAATCAACTGACATTTTTGGAAGAAAATCTTTCCGGCGATATCTTAGAACAAGCAAAATTTAGCAATTGTTATCACATAGGGCCTATAGCAATACGATTAAAAAGAATTAAGAAACCCAACATCGCACATAATTATAATTTTGCTAAATTATTTTAATTTTTGGGGATGGAAATTTTGTGAATTTTCTGGAATAATCCAGCAATATGATATTGACTTTGTGCCCAAAACATACAAATAAGCAGGGGTGGCGCCATGTTGTAAAAATCAGAGGAGGGCGTAAAACATCATGGGGGGCCGAAAACGTACAAAGGAACTCCATTTTGGTTAGAACCCCTAATTTGTGTTGCATATTATTGCGTAAAACAAACCCCTTTTTTTCCGAAATTTTCGAAACTCTCGGGAGGGGGGGGGGGGGAAAGCCGCCCCTGCCACCCTCCTGGCCCCGCCCCCCTGCTTGAAAAATTTTCTATTTTCACATAGCATATTTCATACTTACCAACCTACAACCTGCAATGCTATCTCACTCAGATTCATTAAATAAAAGTTCAACCACTGTCATCCAGAGACCCAATTTTTGGAAAAAATTTCAACTCAAAGACCTCTAATTTTTTATGAGCAAATTTTGTATTTTAACGCTGACCCTAGTTGTGTTTGTGTTTTCTGTCCGTTTACGGACAGAAAATACAAAATTGCAATTTTTTCCTCCAGAGTAGATGAGGATTTATTAGAGGGCACACACACATACTTAGGCCCAACGATTCAGGTGATATGAAAATCTCAACTTTTTTTAGGTGAAGTCGGTAACCGCGTGTTGGCTAGTTGTTAGAGCGTTTTCCTCACAGTCTCGTGTTCGAATCCCTTTTGTCGCCGCTCGGCATTTTAGAATGGAGTCGGGACGTAAACACGCGGAGCTTAAACCAAAAGACTAACCCCCCTATTGTAGCTTTCGCTGTACTTGGCAAAACGCATTGTCATGGTTATGGAAACGGAGATAGGCGCAGCCTTCTGCGCCATTTTTTTACGGGGGTCCAAGAGGCTTAGATCACAAAATGCACTTAAGCTTTAACTTTGTCATTTGATATTGAGATATTTTTTGGCTTTATATAGGAACCAGAAATAACTATCTTGTGCAATTCATTTTATGTACTGAAATATATATAGAAGCCATGTTTGATATCAGAGTTGACGCGTAGGCCTATGTAAGCCTCTTAAGACCCACATTTTTCCAGCATCGTTTGTCACCCAAGACCCCATTTAAAAAAAGGTTCACCAAAGACCCCCTTTTTTGCAAATCTTACCACTCTTACCCAAACGACCGCAATTTTTTTTTTGGAAAAATGTTGAAACTTTTTGCCCCCAAATACCTCTATATTTTAGAAAATTTTGCAAAACTTGCACCCAAGACAAAAACCATTTTGGGAAGATTAGCAAAATTGGTCCCCCAAAACTCCTATTTTGGGGCAATTTGAATTTCTCGTCACCCAAAGCCCCCATCGTTGGCACATCCTTTTGTACCTTGAAATGCCCTGATTTTTGGAAGTCCAGCCTTACACCGATAAAAAATTTCCTGTGAGTGTTCCGCATGCACCGGGAAGCTATAGCACGAAAGACACTCTACTGATGGGGTCAAACTTGGGCTAAACCTGGGGTGTGGGGCATACTCCCCACTTTGG
The DNA here is from genome assembly GCA_023653785.1 of Ophioderma brevispina. Lineage (NCBI taxonomy): Eukaryota > Metazoa > Echinodermata > Ophiuroidea > Amphilepidida > Ophiodermatidae > Ophioderma > Ophioderma brevispina. Next base: position 14,332 of record JAMKCH010043429.1, read on the forward strand.
AGGTGACCGTAGGCCTATTGTAAGGCTCTTAAGACCCACATTTTCAGCATCGTTTTCACACCCCAAAGACCCATTTTAAAAAAAAAAGGTTTCACCAAAGACCCCATTTTGGCAAATCTTAATCACTTTCAACTTTCATTCACATTTCCCCGAAAAGCACCCCCCAAGTTTTTTAGGGACAATTTTGAAATATTTTGCCGCAGAAGACCTAGCTAAAAGATTTAGCTAATTGTCACCCGAAAACCATTTTTTTTGGGGGGGGTGGGGGTAATTCGGATGTCTCTCACCCAAAGACCCCCCATTGTTTTCACGTCCTCCTGTCACTGAATGCCCGAGTTAGGAAGCGCTAGCCTTACACCCATATAACAATTTCATATGTGAGTGTTCGTCACCGGTAGAAGGCTAATAGCACCGCGCACGACAGACCTGTACCTGGGGGTCGAACCGAAGGGGGTGAAACGCATCAAACCAGCCGTTTCCGTGTTGGGCGCTGACCATTTATGAATATGGACAGCGGAATAATTGATCAGTTTGTGGTGCTCGTATACACACATATGGCAATTCCGATACAACAAATCCGCCAAAATATCAGTTGTTTGGATGTTGTGTGCTAGTGGGGTTTTTTCCAATTTTTTGTTCCTCCTCCCCTGGCCACGCAACGATGAAATGACCATCAGTCCGTCTTGATTTAAATAAAACACCGCGGTGCCTCAATGAAATCATCTTTTCACCTAAGCAGGCATTGCATTATGAGAAAAAGAGTCACCTGCGCACAATGATCCATGTACACTATTATTACACCTGGCCCCCTCTAACACATACATTAATTTGTATCACTACCGATAGTGTACATGCACAGCGGCACCCACAGTATGTGAAGAAGCGTAGGCAGCCAGTGCTTTCTATTGTTGGTACTCTATAGTTTTTTTCTTTTGTGTGTCGGAAAACATTGCGGATAACGGTGTATTTCTAAATATTACGTAACGCTTTGCCTCTCTTTCTATATAGAACTTCTTTTTGGGTGTCGAACTATTATTGGGCTACAACTACAACTGCATAGGGCAAGCTTAATCAATTGTTTGACATCAACTGCCCCGTGAAATGATCATTTGGTCCAAAAAAGTGAAATTTTGGACGCCTTTGAATTTGTGAGGTTTACACGGCATCCATTTTGGGAAATGTCAAAACTTTTGCCATTTGCTGGATATGTCCAAGAAGTATCTATAGAGATAAAAATATACACAGTTACCAACGAAGGTTGGTTATTATGCCATCATTAATAAAATTGTGGCCAAATTGTGCGTCATTTCAATGGCACCATTTTGGATTTTTCTTGTATTTGACGGCCATTTTTTTTTTAACACTTTTTTGAAAAAGACAAAAATGGCTTCTTGTACCCAAACCGATCTTAATTTGACACTAATCACTAGAACTGCTATACACAGTGTCCATATTCTCATTTATGCGTAAAAGTTTCATTTTTGGGCGCCAATTTTGAATTTTCCTTCTGCTGCATACGGCAACCATTTTTTGGATTTTTGAAATGTATTGCAATCGATTTTGCCATGGCTGGAAAACATATAACTGCACACCAAAATTACATAATTGGCCAAGATACTGAAATTAATTTCGACCCCCCAAAATGGGAGCAAAGCCACCCCCGGAAAAGCACTTTGGACACATTTTTTTTTTTTTTTTTCAAAAAACGTGCCGGTGGGGGATCGTGTTTCCCCGGAAAATTTTTAGGTCTGAAAACCACTTTCAAACATAAGTGAAGGAAACACCCTTTCCCATCTTAAATCTGAGAGGCTGACTACAGGCTCGACTAGTCCGGGAACAATGGTGAACACTAGGGCAATCGATTAAGTTGTACATTCCTTTCAACGCTACATTAGTTTTCACGCTTTTTCCGTTGTCCCGTCTATGGATCCCGGGCTATGATTCCTGCCGGACAATGATTACTTCACACCGGTTTTGAAGAAGGCAAGGTTTGCTTTTGTGCCAAGTGGAATTGATCGGAAGTTACAAGGCCAAGATGCAGACCACATTTCACTTTCCTTCCTTTTCCCTTCCTCATTTTCCTACTTTCCCGATTTTGTGTGTTTACATTTAATGATAAGGAACTATTTCCTGGGACATTTCCATGAATTTTTCTTCTAACACAAAATCTTATTTTGATTGAGCAAACTAAAGGGGGAAGGTTGTCGACCAGGTTACCCACCTTCAAGTTTGAAAATATCTTTTCACTGATGAACTATTTTCTCGGTATGCATTAACATGGGTGAAGGCTATTATAATTACACATTTTGTTTTGCCTTTAACAAAATCACGGAGTGGACCCTTGCCCCTATTTTAGGGTGAAATTTTCCCTCCCCTAGATCTAAACAACAAAATAACGCATTTAAAACGCAGGGAACCTTCCTTTTTTTGGGGGTCATCGTTAAGGGTTGGTAGTGGATTCTTCACTAGGAACGTTATAACCCGGGAGCTAGCAAACATTTGTAAAACAAATCTCAGTAAAAAAGGTTTGAGTGATTACATAGTGACAGACTGACATGGACCCCTAAATTTGATTCTTAAGTGCCTGCAAATGGTGCCTTTAGGGAGGGGGTCAAACAAAAGTTTGTACAGGGGTCAATGTTTTAATTGATCCAAAATCATGTTGAAAGTATGCCATGTTATTTGTCTAATAACACCACAAGAATTCGGACAAATGTATAGGTTTGTACATCTACAATTAAAAGTTTAAGAGTTATAGGCTACAAACAGCAAAAATCAATCAAAAGGGTCAATTTCAGTTGTACAGGGGTCAAATTAAAGTTTGCTCCGATTTTAGAGATAAAAAGTGTTGCAATTATTGTGGAGTTCATAGGAATTAAAGTAAGGAATATTTTGAGGTCTAAAATAACTTAATTCATCCGCTGTAGGGGGCACCGAAGGTCATCATCCATTGTTGCATTCAATGGGGCTTGAACCTTATTCCCCCTACTGTCTTAGCAAAGCATTTGAGAATACTCAAAACTATTCCTTATTTTTGATCCTTATTGTGGAAAATTACAATTCTGAGTTTAAAATCACGAAAATATGGACTTTCAGCATTCATCATTTGACACTAAATTGGTCGTTGGTCCAATATGCATTTTGAATTTTTTGATGTCATGTCCACTTTTTGGTAGGCTTTTGGGGGAATTGCTGCCTGGAACAAACCAAATATTGCCCCATCACTATCCTGTCAAGAAAATATGATTCAACCATGGGTTATCCCCTAACCCCGACGGATTTGAAGTCCAATAATTTTTTCTTAATTTTATCATGATATACTAAGATCTTTTGAACAAAGGTTTTAAAGATGATTTGTTTTAATGTCACTGGTCACCGGCGAACTCACTCCATAGTAAATGCACGTAGCAGTTCTCCAAATTATCGTTTGCCAATCCCCCAATGCCCAATCGAGCCAGATCGTGTCCTACCCCCCTGTGCAACCAGGGGTCAACAACAACAACAACAACAAAAATCATGAACATGGCGATTGCTCAGACAGATAATTGAACTCTCGCTCGCATTTTATCAACAAGAATTGCGTGCAATTGTATCAAGAGCTTCCATCACCTTCAAGAATGGGAATAACCCATACTCCAGAATATGAAGAAAAAATGAAACATTTCTTACCAAACCCAGGAAGATTTATAAGCGTTACATAACTCAAGTGCGTATTTTTTTTTAGTATTGTCCGAATTTCGTCCAACGTGACTCTTTGCTATTAGAGTCACAACACTCTGCCATTACAACTGAGTGTACACGAAATGAAATTTTCTCATGAAGATTTAAACCCACAAAATGGGTTACTTCTATACTGCTAAATTACATTGCATGTGTTCTCCTTACACCATTGTAGAACATGATATTGTGGAGTTAATTATTGCAGGCATTATCCTTTTCAGAGGAAAATTAGGTGAAAAATTTTGCCCATCCACACTCAACAATGGGAATTTCATGACATCGACCTTCTTATGGCAGTGGGGTACCCTATTATCCGAAGTATTACTATGGGTACCTCTTGTGACTAGTCCGAATTAAAACCCATGGTGTAACTTATAACTAGGGTAAACCACACACTGCGCATAGGAGGACGTCGATGTCATTGGTCAATGAAATTCCCCATTGACATGATTGGGTGCGATGGAGCAAATGTTCTCCCTCATTTTCTCGAAAATGAGAAAGCCTGAAATACTTACTCACAATATTCCACGTTCATAATTTAAAGAGAACACATGCAAGGTAATTTTTGCAGTATATAAGTTTTGAAAACGTAACTTTTTGTGTATTTGAATTTTAAATTAAAAATTTCAATTTCGTGTCCAACCTCAGTTTCCGAGGCAGTTGGCAGTGTGTGTGACTCATTATAGAAGAGTCACTGTTTGGACTAATTTTAGTGGTAACCACCAACATTATTTTTATGCTTAGTTTAAAGGGGCTTTTTCCCTGATTCCCACCCCCCCCCCCCCCCCCCCTCGGCCCCTGAACTTACCTAAAAAATGTTAAGAATTTTTATATCGTCAGAACCATTTAGCCTAAGTAATCCACGTGTGCCCATCTTACGTGGAAATTTCGGTCGCTCTGTAAGAAAATTCGCAATTTTGTATTTTCTGTCCGTAAACGGACAGAAAATTAAGCAACAGTAGCCTAATGGCACTGTTGGGAAACTAGCAATTGCTCATAACCAAACCGCAAGATCGGGATCAGCTCAAATTTTTGAGAATAAAGCTTTTTTCTCAAGGATATCTAGTGATCAATGAAATAAAACATAAGGTGCTGAAATCAAAACGAAATGCACCTTAAGTTAGGGTCCAAAACTTATCTGATGCATAATTTAGGGGTTCATTTCATAGTATTTTGGGTAATGAGACTGGCTTGTTTATCCCGTACTTTTTTACTAACTATTTTTTACTACCTATTACTTACAAAATTAAATGCATTAATAGCAATTCCAGCAAATCAGGTCTGAAATTGCCATGATTTTTACCACTTATTTACGGCGTTCGTAGACATCGGCAGCCTGTATAAACAGTAATTTAAAGCCATGGTTCACGGACTCGTATTTGACCAATCGCGTACGCCCGATACATACGAGGTATATACTTTAAACTTGAAGTTTATTTCATGATTTTGTGGACTACTATGATGCAGGTAGAACCTTCGAAGCGAGCGCTCAGCTACACTTTCATTCTGTACTCCGATTCCATAAAATTAAAAAAACCGCGTTTTTGGAAAATCCCAATTCCCAAATCCAGCAGATCTTGTCCTCCCACCCCACCCTGGTTTAAGTCGTATTCTTTTTTCTACTCCTCCTACTGAATAGTAGGACAGCTTTGGTCAAAAAATGTTTGTTTGCCGTAATCCAACCGTCCTGACACACATCATTATAAAAAAAATCTGAATTTTTTTTTGTCAAGATTCTCGCTTTTTACGTGTTAAACCAAGGGCAACGTCTAAATTACAGAATTTCTTGGCCGCCCTCCCCCTGAAGAAATCTAATGGGAAAATTGTATTTAAAGGGGGATGGCCCAATTAAGATATAAGTTTTCATCTTGATAGATTGGGCTTCACACAAAAACCCCACCTGTCAAGTTTTCGCGCCGATTATTTCATTCAATGCATTGTCATGTGAGAGCAGAAAACGTGATTTTCGTTAGCCCCATAGAGTACATTGTAAAATTAATATTGGTCGACCAAATTGGGTACATTTTCGCTCATTACTTCCAAACCAGAAACATCTTTTGGCCCTAGGATTTCACCGGGTAAATGCAGAAAATAGTAGCTTTCTTCTGATACCAAAATGTTGACCACTTCCGGTAAAATCTGGGCTTCTGGGGACGAGGCATTAGTGATCGGGCCATGGACCTTTAAACACTTTTATTTTTTTGTATTGTTTAATTTTATTCCATGCATAAATTTTTAAAACAGCACACATTATTTAGGGGGGTTCATTCATTATGGATTTTCCATGATTAACCTTGTTTTGGGCCCGATGGCAGGCCGGCGCGGGTGTCCGGCGAGCACCCCCGCCGGCCCTGCCCGAGGCCAAAACAAGCGTTTACTCATGAAAATCCATGAAATGAACCCCGTTTCACACATCATTATTTTTGCATTTTTGTACCTTAAATAAATCCTCGAAAATCAGCTGCAAAGTCACTTTTCATGTCATGTTTTTGTCTTCTCACACTTGAGATAACATCATGATCCGATGCCAGGCGGTGACGGTCATTTATATTTCGTTACTAAGTTGGGATTTAGAGGTTGCGAACTGTGTATAAGACCCAATGGCGACAAATCCGCTAAAATCGACTCAGTTGGTACAAGTTTAACTCATCAATTTCATTTTAAATCTTAACCAAACAAGACCTCTACAGCTTTTGGCATATAGGTAGAAAACGGTATTTGGAGCAACTTTCCTCAATCCAACAAAAAATGTTGGATGAAGAAATTTTTGAGAAAAAAAAAATGTGAAATTTTGAATAGTTTAGGGATTTTATTTCCAATTGGCCGTTGCCTTTCTCTCTTCAGCATACCCAAGTACTTGATCGCGTGGGAAGAGATTAATAGTCGCTTTGTGGATGCTTTTTGTTACAGAGATGGACAAGTAAATTTAGCTCGTCCCCATCGCCACAATATCTTTGCCCCATCCACCCCGAGCCCGAGTCGGTGATGATGTTGTAATACATTTGCATTTTCGATTGCATTCATTTCAACATCGTAAATAAAGCCACAAAATGATTCTGAAATTAAGGCTGAGTCTGGCCAGGAGAGGATTGCTGTGGATGTGCATTGTAATGTCTGTGTTTGTCCGGATCCGCATGCTGCGCACCGCCCATGGCACTGCCTGACTGCATGTGCCTGGTGATGCTGTGACCGAGCGGGGCTTTGGTGGGCAATGCTAATGCAGAATCACCCACACCATCAAAGGCTAGACCTCAGAGTGGGGCTAGACTGGTCATCGTTTCGTTGAAATGCAATTGCCCAAATGCTTTGTGTATGACGTGTTTTTGAAATTTTCATACTATAGCATTTTGGTTTATGGCTTTCAACTGTTTAGTCCTATGTTCAACCAGGCTGAACCAGGCAACGCCATACAACATTTGTACAACAGGTAAGTTTGGTACACGACTATCCGCAAGCCATAAAGGCCATAACATATTGCTCGCAACGCGGTGCGAGAAAGTAGCACTGCGTTGCGATAAAGTCCCAACGCGTTGCGACATTTCGGCAATGCGTTGCGGCATTGCAGCAACACGTTGCGGTGTTTGGCCAATCAAAATCATAATAAATTTCTGTGACGTATTAAAAAATAGACCCCAACGCATTGCTAGATACGTGCATGGCAAACTCATTGCAAACCTTTCACAGCGCGTTGCTACTTTCCCACAGCGCGTTGCCTAAGGTCCACAGGCCTAAGTGTGTGTCATAAACGATTGCCCAGCGGGAAAATGGATCAAAAAAACATGAGGAAGAGCGCGGGTGAAATGGATGTGGATAAAGGTAAGAGGAGGGGAGGTTTAAGAAAGGGAAAAAGCGTAAAGGCAGGGTAGGTGAGTTATGTGGGATAAGGACGTTGTTGGATGAAGGAAGGGGCGTAGCGGCTGTAGGGAGAGTTTAATGATGGATAGAAAACGGAAGTGAGGGTAGGCAGGAGGGTAGAAATAAAAGGGTTGATAGGTTAATTGGTAATAAGAAGAGAATATAGGAATGGAGATGACCAACATTAGTGTGGAGATTTTTGGGGAAATAGTCTATATAAAGGGTGAGGGGGGGGTTCGAAGGTGACGGAGAGAGTGATGGGTGGGCGAATGATGGGAGTTTAAGGGGGGTGGAAAGGGAGTGGGGAGAGGAGGGTGAGGTACAGGGATGGCAGACGTGCAATTGGTTGGTGAGGGTGGGTGTGGAGAGTAGTGTGTAGGATGGGTTGGTGGGTTGGAGATATGGGGAGGGGGGTAGTAAGCTGGGGTGGGGGGGGGGGGAAGTGGTGAAAGAGGTGTTGGAGGTGCGGGAGTATTAAAAGTTGGTTAAATGAATAAGGAAGGGAAGAAAGGTGGGTGAGCGGAAATCGAGGAGATAGAGGCTGGGTGGAGGGATAGATACGGGGCAGATGAGGGGGGTGGGTTGAATAGGGTGTGTGGAATAAAGGGAGATTAGGTAGAGGAGTTGGAAGAGTGGATAAGGGTGGTGGGTTAGTTAGATGGGACTGGGTGATCAGGGGGGGGTGTGGCCCCTTCTTTTTTGACAAAGTCAACAACGCGTGCGACATTTCGGCAATGCCGTTTGCGGCAATTGCGGTGGTCGAACACGTGTGCGGTGTTGGCCAGTCAAATCAATAAATTTCTGTGAGTTTTAAAAAAATAGACCCCACAACGCATTGCTAGATACTTTGCAACGCGTTTGCAAACCTTCACAGCGCGTTGCGAGCGTCACACCGCTTTGCAAGCTTCCACAAAACGCGTTGCTAAGGTCCACAGGCCATATGGGTCATAACGTATTTGCCGCAACGCGTTTGCAGAAAGAAAGTCACAAAGCGTTGCCGACATTTTTCGGCAACGCGTTGCGACATTTTTTTCAAGCACTGCAGTTGCGGTGTCGGCCAATCAAAATCATGAATTCTGTGACGTATTTCAAAAATAATAAAATCTCACAACGCGTTGGCGAGTTGCGACCGCTTCACAAAGCCGTTGCAAACCTTCACACGCTTTTGTGAGGTTAACAACGCGTTGTGAAGCCTGCACCGCGTTGTGAAGCGCGCAACCTTGTGAGAGCCCATAAGGGTCATAACGTATTGCCGCAACGCGTTGTTGGATCTATCTTTTTGAAATACGTCAAAAAAATTCCATGATTGTTATTGGCCGACGCCGCAGCGCGTTGCAGAAATGTCCCCCGCGCGCGCGCGTTGCTACTTTTCTCACAATGCGTTGCGGCAATCTTATGACCCTATAATGGCTTGTGGACTTTCGCAACGCGTTTTGAAGCTCCGCAACGCTTTTGAATCTCGCAACGCTTTGTGAAGGCTTGGCGGAACGCATTGTGATTTTTCCACAACGCGTTTGCTAGATACCTTTGCAACGCGTTGTGTGTTTCTATTTTTTTTAAATACGTCACAGAAATTTTGATCATTTTAATTAGCCAATACCGCAACGTGTTGTGAATTTTTTGGCAACGTGTTGGCTCTCTTTCTCACAACGCTTTGCGGCAAATACGTTATGGCCTTTATGGCTTTGCCATACACTACAGCTTGGTCCAGACACAGACACACAGCCTCAGATAGGACCCACCCAACGTGGAATATCTTATCGCCTCAACCTCGGCCTGAACTGCTGTGGACCTAATGGCATCATTGGCAAGCATTGGGATGTCAGTCATGCCATAATCACCCATCAAAACACCGTAATTTCAGAACTCAAAGTCAAGAAAAGCTAAGAAGGTGGTGAACCGAGCATTCATGGGGGGTTCTCGATTTTTTAGGTTTCGGGCATTGTCTTGTTTAGCACATTTGACGTCATTGACCCCCTTAACTGCACTGAACGGAATAAAGCTCGTTACGGAATTAAGCACTCTGCGATGGGGTAATGTGTGGTCAAACTCTGACATCAAACATGGCCGTAACAGATATTGGCCTGGTTTTCTCTCTCACTTGGAATCGCAATTTTGATCACCAAAACATCACATTACAAAATTTTAGTTAAATCATAACCAGTGAGATGAGTCATTTTGGATATTCTTTCGTAAGAGAGTAAACACCGTGTGAAAGCAGTATATTCCGGTGGGAACCCACAACAGTCCGTGGCTCCATAGACGATAACAATAAGCTGAAACTATAATTGCGTGGAGAGTCAACTGAATTGATGGCTCAATTCTTTACCATTGTACCTGGACTATGAGTACTCTCCGGACCTAAATTACTTTCTACACTACAAGGCCGGTTTTCCCAAATAAAAGGAACATTTATAAAGCGCCAGACTCCGGCCCGAAGTCTCTCACTCGGCTGTTGCCTACTTTTATTGGGGTGGGGTTTTGGTGGTTTTTTTTTTTTTTTTTTTTTAAATGTAATTTGTGGAGCCTAAATCATCAAAATCCTACCTTTAATTCTCATTCTTAAACACTTTAATCATTTTAAGGCTGGCTCAGAGATGTTTCGAAATATATTACTTTTGAGTAGAAATTAAAATATTCACAAGAAACTAAAGATCGTCCAAAAATCTTCAATTCCAAGTTAAGATGAATCGGTTTTCCGTTAAAAAGGTTTGAGAACTGAGACTAAGTGAGTCTAGACTAGTTGAAGCAGTTGGGGTTGTAACTGTACCTTTTAACAGCTTTGGATTTCTGGATCAATCAGGTAGTACTGAGTATTTCTGTAAATAATAAAGCCACAAACTCCAACTTCCTGAACTTTAAGAAGTAATGATTTTATCCCATATTTATGGTGTTACGATCCCGGGTGAAGATCGTACTCGCAGGAAGCTTCACAGCTGATTGAAGAGTCACACGCTATCTTTAGCAACTTTATTGATATTGCGCATGCGCCCAAGCAAAATCGTGTTGCCCGTCGTGAAGTGTTCCCTGTTGACCGCGGAATTGCTGAGATTACTGACTTCACACACACCGCCTGGATCGATTTATCAAATGGGATGTTATTACAGAATATGGGTGTGTCTTCGAATGTGAACTACCATGCAAAATATTTGAAAGCAATGGTTTTTGTGTTTTTATAATTATTCAACACATATTCCGGAAAAATATATTATTTTTAGTTAACAGTCCAAGTGCTATTGGGCTTCAATATTTTATTTTGAGGTTAATAATAGCCCGTAGCAACCTGCTCCATTTTACACACTAAATCCTTCTTTCTACATGCCTACCCCCAAAAGTGGATCAGAAATCGATTATGCGGCAATAAACGTTGTTTCTTACCGGCTCTCGACCAATCACCAAACACGGAAATCTCCAAATGATGTGTGAACATAGGTTAATGTTAGTAAAAAACAAAAGTACATAAAAAATACATTTGCGAGAAAACAAAATATCCAACAGAATGACGATTAAAATAATATCTTGTTGAATAATTGGAATACAAATTAAATTTCATTCACTATTTTGATCGATTTCCCGTCGATTTTTATATCTCCATAGGATGTTATGGTAAACAAACAAAAGGGGGATCAAATGAGGGTCAGTGTTTTTTAAGCCTGTCAGACTATAGATTTCAATACTTCAATAACGGGTATACGCGTTAGTCTATCAGAAGCTTCCCTTCGCGCATCCCTTATAATCGCCGTCATCAATTCCTTTTCTGAAATAGGCCGTCTACATACGTGTTAGTCCCAATAATTTGACACAATCATTTGACATTTATTTTTAACATCAATTGGTCTTATCTTATCACTGAATGTGTATCACAAAAGGTTATGGGTAATTTGGACCCCATTGACATAATGGCAAATTCAGCCGACTTAAGGCACTTCAGTGATTTGCTAAATCAGAACAGCGAAAATTCCATCAAAAATCAGATTTTTGCTTGGCGTAACAATTAGAGGTACTTCTAACATACCCTGTACATAGATAAGACCAGAAGCAACCTAATAAGAAACAAAATCCGTGAATTTTAGTCATTACTGTCCGTACGGACACTTACTACAACAAGTAAAAGCGAATGGATTATTCCCGGGGATAATTCAATATATTTCACAACCCTGCCCTTTCTTCCTTTTCTGTCCACTTTTTTCATTTGGAAAAAGTAATTATGAAATTCTACAGACATTATCCTTCACTTTAAGATTTCCGCAAATTCCAAATTTTTAACTCTTTCGGATGAACACTGATAGTGTCCTTTAATGGGGTATCCATGCTTTAAATTGACTGTTTTCCCCAATGCGACTGTGTCAGTGGCTTATTTGATTTTTGTTTGTAATATCGGGTACTTTTTCTTTGTCGATTTTGCCAATAAATAACAAAACAACATAACATAGGGGGTCATTCCATGCCAAAACACCAGGTGGTGGTACCCACCCTCTCAGATTTTGTTGCAATTGCAGTCAAAGGTCATTTTTAAGGGATACATAAGGCCCCCCCTCATAGTTTTCCTCAGAAAAAGAGGAGGAGAAAGAAAAAAGAGGAAAAGAAGAAGGAGAAAAGAAGAAAAAGAAGAGGAACAATGGTACATTTGATTTTTTTCATGCAAATGCGGATCAAAAAGTGTCCGAAGAAGTACGCAAGAAAGGTGTTTTCAGGTCTTGAAACCCTAAAAACCTCAGGAGCTTCAGGGCTCTGGCCACCGGACCCCACCCGTTAGTCGGTCCGCTCGCTTCGCTCTCTTGGTTCGAACATCTTATTCGCAGCCCCTCAATAAAAATTTCCTGGGCACGCGTCTATGATAAAATTGTGATTCAGTATTAAAAAAAACGTTAGTAATGCGATATAATCCCATTAGTTTGCCACTTGTTTGCATCAATAACAAAGCAAGTAGAATTTCTTTTGCATCAACCTAGTAAAACTAGGCCCTCAAATAGTTGCCATGGTGCAAGTGGACTAAAATGGGACCACACATGAGGGCCGCTTTATTTTGACCGCGTGCACCGATATGAAGTTTCTTAGCATTGAAAAAATATTAGCATCACTATAACAATCATCCTGTGATATAATTTTGTTTTGTATTTTTTTGCTGTCCTTCAATGACAAATGTGGAGTACAATATCAAGCAAATTAAGCTCAGTTTTGGTTTAAAAGTTGCCTTGTCAGGATCACATGCCAAAAACGGCTATTATTGATCATCACTTTTCAAGAAACTGGATATAATTTAACCCAGTTGAAAATGGCTAGATACAAAGGGCAATGGTCAAAATCCACCAAAACAATAAAAGAGATTCAATTTAAATGCATCGGGAAAGATACTACACTTTTCATTTTTGTGTCGCCTGAACGAATGTTCATGGAGGCACTTCCTAGTCCAAATTCTGTGTGTCCCCGTCCATCCGTGTGTCCGTATGTCGTGGTTGTCCGTCGGTATGACTCCGGTTAACCTTTTTCACAATGGCTCTGCAGGCTAAACGCTATCCCCGTTTTACTTCTAACTTGGAAGGATGATAGAGTGAGGGCCACAAACTTATGTGTAAACTTTTTGCTGGCATTATTTGCATATTCATGAATTTTAATTACTTATTTGCATATGTTTCAGACATTTCGGTTAACCTTTTTTGACAAATGCTCTGCTGGCTAAACGCTAAGCCCGATTTACTTTAATACTTGGCAGGGTGATAGAGTGAGGTGGCCAAAATGTTATGTGTAGCTTTTGCTTCTATTGCATATTCCATGAAATATTAATTCTTATTTGGCCGTCAAAATGATAACACTTTCATCGCAAGGCTTGTGTGCAAGTATCCTGAGTTCCGTATGGCGTATAATGATTTAATCTTGTTGGAAGGGAACGTGTTAAAGAGTTTCTCGACCTGATTAGATGTTGGGCAATATTTTGGGCAAAATTACATTATGCAAATGAAGCTAATTAATAATGCAAAATTCACGTAATCGTATAATTTTTTGAAATGGAAACATTGGATAATGCAAAATTCCTTCACGCATGAAAACCCATTATGGTCGCATTCTTGCATTTTGAAAGTTCCTGATACATTTGGGCTTAGGTATGCAAATGAGCTTAATTAATATGCATAATTGCTGTATCGCTTAAAATGGTACATCCGATATGCAAAATTCCTTTTCTACAATGAAAACTACTTACCATACATCCTTTGTGTGTGATCATATTTGGAGTGGGAAGGGTGGGGTGTTTTGTGGCGGGTGCAGGGTGAGGTGTTTTTGGAGGGGTAATTGGTGGTTGTTGGGGATGGGGAGAAGTTGGTGGGTGTTGGTGGACGGGTTGAGGAAAGGGTGGTGTTTTTTGGTTAAAGGTGTAACGGTGTGTGTGTGGATTTGTGGAGGGTGTGTGTATGGGGTGTTTGGGGCGGGGTGGGGATGTTTGGGGCGCGGGGGGTAAACTGGGGGGTTTTGTTGGTGCGCTCTCCAATCTAGCGGACGACTCCTTTTTTTTCCTTTCCTCCGCTCTCCCTTTTGCTTTCTTTTGTATCTCCCTTTTTTCTTCCAACGGTTGGCTCGGCGGGGGTGTCCTTATTCGTTTGGCCCCGTGGAGGTTTGCTAGTCGTCCTCCGGCTTGGTGCGGACCTTTTGCTGTTATTTTGTTTTGAATAGTGGATATCTAAATGTTCCTTGTGTGTTAGTGTTTATTTTGTTTCGTTCGGAAGGGGTCGGGTAAGTGTGCATGCTGGTGGGGTTGGGGTGGGTGTGGGTGTTCTGTGAATAGTAGGAGTGGTTGTTGTCGCGATGGGGTGGGGTGACCATCAATGGAACTTAAATTTCCCTTGGTGACTTTTGTGTGACTTGTATGTACGACGAGGCTTTGACCTCTTGGTGTTTTTGTGTGACCTTGGTGACCTTTTGTGTGGACCTTGGTTGATCTTCACATAAAAGGCGCCAGTAGATGCCGACATTGGTGATCTCATGGCTCAATGTGACCTGTGGTGACCTCATGTGGACGTGGTGCGCATGTCACCTTTGGCCCATCCCATTCACAAATCGGTGTGCCAGGGAGTGGCGGGGTGGGATTCTACAGGGAGGGGGAAGGGTGGGTTGCATTGGGTGTGCAGGGAGGTGAGTGGCATCGGGGTAAGGGTGCAATCGGGGTAAGGGTTTGACCTTGTGAACCTCATGTGACCTTGTTTTGACCCCATGTGACCTTGACCCTGTGTGACCTTGTTGACCCCATGTGACCTTGGTGACCCCATGTGACCCCTTGGTGACCCCATGTGTGACCTTTTGTGACCCCATGTAAAACCTCTGTGACAACCATGTACCTCTGTGACCCATGTGACCTTTGTGCACCATGTTGCCTTTGTGACCCCAATGTGGGCCTTTGTGGCCCCATGTGATCTCAGTGACCCCCATGTGCACTTGGTGACCTCATTTGCCCTTTGGTGACCCCATTGCAACTCCCTGTGACCTTGTGACCCTGTACCTTGGTGACCTCATGTGACCTTGGTGAACCTCCATGTCACCTTGACCCCCCCATCACAAAAAACCAACCCGACAGCAGACGACACTAGCGCTCCAATGACGGCGATGTATTTTTTCATAACCATTCGGTTTACACTTTTTGTCGCCTGAACGAATGTTCATGGAGGCACATACTAATCCAAATTTCTGTGTCCGTGTGTGGCTCCGTCCGTATGACTCTGTTAACCTTTTTAAAATGGCTCTGCCAGGCAAAACACTATCCCCGATTTACTTCAAAACTTGATAGGATGATAGTGAGGTGCCGGCAATATTTATAATTATTGCATATTCATTCCATGAATTTTAATTCGCTTATTTGCATATTTTTCAACATTTCGGTTTACCCTTTTTAGAATGCTCTGCTGACTAAATGCTATGCCCAATATACTTCACCTGGGAGGTGATAGTGTGAGGTGCCGCAATATTATTTGCAGCTTTTGGCTGCATTATTTTCATATTCATGAATATTAATTAAGCTTATTTTGGCTGGTCAAAATGATAACCCCTTTCGCACACCCTTTCCTCTCCAAGGCTTGTTTGCAAGTTACTGGAGTTCCGTAAGGCGTAAATGATGTAACTTGGTGGAAGGAAGCGGGTTAAAGAGTTCTCCTCGACCCTGATTAGATGTGGTCCATATTTTGGGCAAATTAATATATGGCAAATGAGCTCATTAATAGGCAAACAATCACAGCGTAATCGCTTAATATTTTTTGAAACGTGTAATGGATAGGCAAAATTCCTTCACTGCACAAAACCATTATGAATGACTTCCTTTGCCATTTGAAAGACCTGATACATATGGCTTAGGTAATGCAAATGATCTAATTAAATAGCATGCATTGCTGTAGCGCTAAAAATGGTAACATCGGATAAATGCAAAATCCTTTGATATATGAAAACTATACATTCTTGTGTGTGAATCATGGAGGGGAAGGGTGGGGTGTTGGGGAGGGGGACTTCGTGTGACCTTGGTGACTTGTGTGACCTTGGTGACTTTAGGTGACCTTGGTGACTTGTGTGACCTTGGTGACTTTAGGTGACCTTGGTGACTTGTGTGACCCCATGCGACCTTGGTGACCTCATGTGACCATGGTGACCCCATGTGACCTCAGTGACCCCATGTGACCTTTGTGACCCCATGTGACCTTGGTGACCCCATGTGACCTTGGTGACCTCATGACACCTTTGACCCCATTCACAAACTGCAACGGCAGATGACACAAGCGGTCCAACGACCACAATGTATTTTTCATACAATCGGTTACACTTTTTTAAAATGCTCTGCTGGCTAAACACTATGCCCGATTTCAAACTTGGTCATTTTGTATTTCACTTCTCTCCAGTGCATTTGTTCTCTTTCTACTCATCATTTGCCAAACTTCATCATAAAGCAAGTGATCACGCAACCAGGCGACACTTGTTTGTGATAACGGTTGTAACATGTCAAACTTTTTCTGAAACTTTCAGGTCACCACCTTCATCATTGTTCATATTGTTCAATGTTTTAATAGTATTCCATATTTAAAGGTGCAATGAGAGATTTCAAGTCATCTACATTTTCTGTGATATGTAGTTATTTCATATAAATTAGATGCTCAATAGATTCCCTACCTTTTATTTGGTTACAGAAATAACTTAAAAAGAAAACAAAAGGTGATTTGTATATGCTTAATATATTTCAATAGAAAACATAGCCTGAATTTTGTATTTGCTCCTATACGAAATTAGAAATTTTACAATTTTTGTACCAAAGAAACTGTTCTCAGCTTAATCCTTCCAGATGGGGATATTTTTGATATAAAGCTTTACACCAGTGCCAAAATCAGAATTTTCACATTTTTTGGGTACACCAATTATTTGAAATCTCTCGTTGCACCTTTAAAGCACTTGTTAGATACTTTGGCATTTAAATGATTAAAGGATGTAAACTTTTTCATTTACAGCTGTTAGATATTGTAACAGTTGCAAAAGTATGTCAAATGTTCGCCCATTATATAATTTAGTTAACATAGTTAAAGTACAAGTTACAGGCACAAGACAATGCTTAAAATGATTTGCAGTCAAGAAATTAGGGTTAAAGGTGCAACAAGAGATTTTTGAGGCACCCAAATATTGTGTTGCAATAGTAATTTCATAGACTAGACACTCAATAGATTTCTTACCTTGTACGTGGCTACAGAAATGTCCTAAAAGACAGAAAAAATGTGATTCTGATTTGCTTGTATTTCAATATAAAACATAGGCTGAATTTTGTATTTGCTCCTATACGAAATTAGAAATTTCAAAATTTTTGTACCAAAGAAACATTTCTCAGCTTAATCCTTTCAGATGGGGTTATTTTTTATGGAAAGCTTTACATCCGGGCAAAAATCAGAACTTTCGATTTTTTAGGGACACCTGATATGCGAATAAACCAAACTCTTTCAGTTTCAGTATTGAAAGCATATGTTTGACAAAGTATGTCAATGTTACAACCGTTATCATGGGGAATCTAAAATTGCATGCTATAGTTCAGGTAGATATCACCTGACCCAGTGCTGTAAATGGTTTGAAAGTTTGTATTCAATCTAGAAATTGTAGAATAAGAAAAATGTAAGTGTACATACTAACATTTGAGTCTCAGCTTTGAAATTGTAAATAACGGTTGAACAAAGGTACAATGTATGTCAAAATTCGACCGTTACTTTTTCCATAGACTTGCTGCAGGCCATTTTAAAAGTTATCTCGCTCTATTACAAGTAAAATGACAAATACCAGTGTTAACCCATAACATTTTCCAAGCAAAGAATCATACTTGCTTTTTCCAGGGCTTTTCTTAAAAATTGTTTGAACATCTAGGTGATTCTTGGTGTGGTTACTGTGAAAAGGCCCTCTAAAGCATTTGAGGTATGAGCGAATGTGTGATCCTCGACTCTAGACCATAAGCGAGAATAGCCCCCCGTGTGCACCCCCAGATACTCGGCGAGTGGTATCATGTGTTTCAGGAGATCCGTTGAGCGATATTTTACATGTTAACCAGGGATCCGTTTGGAGGGGACTCAGTTTCCCACATTTCAAAATGGCCGCCACCGACACTACTTTTGCCTAGATCTTAGTCCCTGACACTCTGTAGAGCAAAATTCTGGTGTCTACACCCATATTTTTAGGTCAAGGAATTCAATGAGACCTTTGATAACAATACTGGACCATTCAGTTGCGGCGGCAAGCCATCTGAATTCACAAGGCCACCAAGAAAATGGTTATATTACATACCTCCGCCTCGAGAGGCGTTATAGAAAGCATGATTATGGGTTTCTCTGACCCATGTTTATAAGGTCAAGGAATCCAAAAAAGATCAAATCAACTTCACTGGGTCGGTTCATCCTTTGTGGCAGCTATTGGTTGTTTGGTTGTTGATTGAACCTAATTCCTCTCCTTTGAAGCGCACACGTATGGCATTTATAGTGTCAAAATTGAACAAAAGTCATCATTGGTACATGTGATGTAAGTTAGCGGATTTGACCATACCTTATTGTCCTAATAACACCCGGGGCGGTGCATTGTTTCAAAAGGGGAGCGTTTATTACAATCAAACAATGGAAAAAGTAAAAAATCCCACAAAAATCACCTTACACACGCTTATTTTCGCTGATTACCAATTAATACAAAAAACCGAAGCATGGGACGCTTGTTTTCGCACCTACTGTGAATTACAAATGGCAATGGAATAGGGAACATTTATTTCTTGTTTACTCGCAATTGTCAGACCCCCCAATTAACATATGATGCGAATGTTGTTCACTATGTTGTTGGATGGAACCCCATTTAATTATTGGGGTGTGAAACGCCGGCGACGTTAAATTATAAAATCGTTCTGTTCACCCCAAGGAGCTGATTTGGGTCTTAATAATTTCGGGAGAGGGCTTTTTTGTATATAAAAGCTTTTACAACCCATGCCAAAATATCAATTTTGAAAAAAATCTTGAAGGGGCCCACTATTTTTCAAATGTTGCCAGGTCTTCTTTAAGTTGGTTTGAATAAAGTGCACAAAAAACGCTACTTAGCCGACAGTCGTGTAATAGCAGAATAGAGGACGCATACACTAGTGACCCGACAGTCGGTCATAAATGCGGAAAGGACCTGGTGTAGCCGACTGTCGGGTAAATAGTGTATGCGGCCTCTGACCGCTATCGACACGACAGTCGGGCTATAGCCATTCGCATTATTTTGGCCGGACTGTTTTTTTTCCGGGGCAATAGCCTTTGCCCCCCCAAGTAATATACCACCAGCTCTCCATTGCAAACGCAATCCTGAGAATGAGTCACAGCAGAATAAATAGTGCATCTAAAACGTTCAAATTTCTCAGGTGTTTGTCGTTAATAATCCCTTATATTGGCGACGAAGATAAAAGGCCGTAGCCGCCGTGGGTGTGAATTCACTCCAGTCCGCACCAGTCTTGGAAATCGTGAGTTTAAACTGCCCAAAAAAACTGTTCTAGTCAACACGTGATATGAACGTTTTGCTTTCATCAACCGTACATTCCAAGCCGTCACGCATTGAAGTTCGACATGTACAGCTGAACTATGCACCGTTGCATGCGTGGAAGTTGTCAGTTTTGATTCATGACCATGCGATTTTTGCCCACCAACTTCCCAAGCTTGATCGCACAATGAGTTCTGCCCAGTTTATCAATCAGATGCGACTAATGGTTCAAGATTTAAGTCAGGCCTGGTTGTTTTGACATTAAAAAGAAGACAAAACGCCGACGTGCCCATTTGGTACATTATGGTGGGCCTTGCACTTCAACGATCTGTTTGAAACATACCAAACATGGAAATGGAAGAACAATTTAAAACCAGATGTTAAGGCGTTAACCACCTACTTCACCCCGAAAAAAAAAAACATGCCTATGAAATGCTGAAAATTAGGGAAAAACCAAACAGGAATCAGGAGAACAATGTTGAACAGTATATACCGTTTGCAGCGAATGGCAATAAGATGGGCTTCACCAGATGTCGACCGTGAGATAGCAACTCAAATCATCTCAGGTTGCAAATCTGAAGTTCTGAGAAAGAGAAGCTTTGAGAAGCAGTGCAGCCTTGCAAAACTCAGCGAACTAGACGCAGACATTGAGGTGAACCACAGATCGGTATGAAAGGACTATTGACGCTGGACTCTCGTTAATCTGGAACTGTGAATAAACTACAACTCATCAAGGTCAAGGACTCATTACACCAACAGATATACACATGAGAAATACAGGTTAGAAAATTTGGTTTGTGCAGGCGGAGTACCCACACAATGGGGAGTGCCCTGCCTATGGCCAAACATGTAATTCGTCCCGCCGAACAAGTTCGGAACGGGGACTATTAAATGAGCAGCGTCCTTCCGTCCGTCCGTTCGTCGTCCGTCCGTGATAAAAATGTAACCATGTTGATACGATTTATTCTGGATTTCAGTAAGGGGGACAGATGTAACTTGGTGGAAAGAAGCGGGTGGGTGAATTCTTGACCTGATTAGATTTGGGCTTTTAAAATTATGCTAATTAAGTATCTATTTGCATAATTTATGACAATGTTCCTCCAAGGCCTGTTTACAAGTCTTTTGGAGTTCCGTAATGGCATATAATGATGTAACGTGGTGGAAGGAAGCAGGCTGAAGGTTTTTGACCTGATTACATTGGGTGTATTTCGGGGCAAATTGAGTATTTAAATGAAGCTAATTAATATGCCAAATCAGCGAATTGCACATATTTTTTGACGCTGTTCCATTGGATACTCAAATTCCCTGCCTGCGCTGCATGACAGCGTATCATGGGGCACATCTTTATTGCAATTGAAGTATGTGATATATGCGTGGCACGGCTTAATATGCAAATGAGCTAATTTAATTGCTAATTGCTGATAATCTCGCTGCCACGGTACAAGCGGCTAGGCAAATTCCTTCGCTACAATTAGACTTATTAGGGAGGGGGTGGGGTGTTGGGATGGGGTGTCGGGTGTTGGGGAGGGAGTGGGTTTTGGGGAGGGGGGTTAGGAGTGTTGGGGAGGGGGTTGGTAATTGGGGCGGGGGTTAGGTATTGCGGGTTTTGGGGAGGGGTATAGGTGTTTGCGCGTTGGACATGCGTCAGGTTTTGTCGGGGGTTGTGGATGGTTGGTGGTGGGGTGTTGAAGGGCGCGGGTGTGCGGTGTTGCCGGCACGTGTTGAGGGTGGATGGGTTGCTGCGGTTGCGCGCGGTGTGGTTGGGGGGTGTGTGGTTTGGCAAGGGTTTTTGGGGATGAGATATGTGGTGGTGTTTTTGCTGCTTAGCTGGGTTTTGGGCGGGGGGGGGTGTTGTAGTGGCATTTATCCATCGCATGTTGGATCGCGAATTCGCGGGACCATATTTTACGCCATCGTGTAAATTTACAAGTTCGCCTTGTTTGGTTTGAAAGGCCAATCATTTTGCACGGCTGTAATTTCAAGTAAAGTAGAAGGAGGTTGCATAAGGAAGCAAAGACAGAGTAAGACACACAGGGGCTAGGCACTAAAAGCAATAGCAGGCCCTAGAACACACAGGTGGAAAGCCGCCTACGCATACAGTGGGAAAATCGTATAACAGTACATTATCATCGTAATGGGTGTAATCAAGTTCAGTCAGACTGAGTCAGTTGAAGCAAAATGCAAGTGATACTGATAAAGTGGTGAAAATTATGTGTTTCAAATTGAGAATCAGGCACAAACAATACAACATCAATCCCTCCACAAAAAACAGGAAACAGTGAACGCAATTAGTGCAAATACAGCAGTAAGATAGAAAACATGCCAGTACAAGTATGTGCAGATACTTGTTGTCCGCAAAAACCTCATAGGTGAAACAAAACGAACAAATTCAGCGAGGAGATCAAAAGCCAACAAAATACAGTTGAGAGATTAAAGACATATCCTTGACACCAATTATTACAGCAAAAACACCTGAAGCAGATAGCAGTACAAAACACCAGGGACCCTTATCGGAATTAGCAATGACATCATCGGAATTAGCAATGACATCATCTTTCCAATACGGCAGTGAGATCACCGTCAAACTACAGCCGATGTGCCACACAAACAACAGTATTGTTGCGTTTCCTCTACTGTAAACAGTGGCTCTCCTTGGAGAAGCACATTTCAGGAGCGAAGATCAGCAATTCGATTGACGGCAGTAAACTGACGCATACTTTACACTGTAGTATACAGTAAAGGCTCGCAAGTGACAGCCAAACGCACAAAACCAGCAGATTGCCAGAAACATCTCACACTTCAAAAAGATGCCTCTAAAGCATAGGGACAACACATGCTAGGACAAAAAACACGGGAAGAAGCATACATGAGTGATGAAGACGCACACCAGGGCGGAGGACGAAGAAGCATTACATGTGAAGCAGTCCCACCGTCATTCTAGACGTAACAGTAGACGAGTCATCGGGGACTTACATGACTATGTTACCTAACATTGACAAAATAAATTTACCCAAAGTGACTACACACACACAAAATCTAATAAAAAAGTTTTACAAAGGATGTAGATACCCAGTTGTACGTTTTATGCAACATTAAGTCTATATATTACACTGTAAAAGGAACATGCAGTTAACTTTGTCAAACATTACTTGGAAAAGGCATGAAGAACTTTGGAAACTTTCAGAAACTGTAAGTTAAGCAGTTTTATTTGGACAGTAGACTGTTGCTATTAGCCAGCAAAAAAGCCATGGTTTCAAAAAAAGTGAAAAAGGACATGCAAATTCAATATTCACACTTAATCCACACATCAACATAAATATGACAAGAGTCATCAGTCTTAGAATACATTATCATCTTTCTCATAAAAGTTACCATTAGCTACTAAAAGGAAAAGGATAGGGATTGTAATATCGGTGTTTATAATCTTCCACGCTTTGGAACGTAGCCCTCATGTACGTTGGGCCACGTACATCCCAAGTATATACCAACCAAGATCTCCTGACAAACGCAAATCGAGATGATCACACGAAGACTAAACGTGATCTATAAGTCCAAAACTCTCAGGTTGTTTGTCCGTTAATAATCAATCCATTATAAGGTGTATAAGAGTGGATAAAGAGAAGTTCCGAAATTGTGACAAAATCATAACAGATTCCAAGGTCTGTGGATTGGTTGGACTCGAGGGATATTTCGTCTCCATTACACAGTCGTTATACCACAGACCCTGGGAGGGGGGTTCCTAAGATTTTTGGCTGCATTAGTTTCCATATTCATGTATTTTTAGCTTGCTTGAATAGTTTTCAAACACATTTCAGTTAACCTTTTAATAAATGCCTGCTGGGCCTACATGCTATGGCCTCATATTTTACTTCCATTGGTAGGGGGGATAGGAGGAGGTGTGCGTAGCATTTGCCTGCTTTATTTGCATATTTACATGAATTTAATGAGCTTTTTGCTATTTTTCAGACAATTTGGTTACCTTTAAAATGCTCTGCGAGCTAAACGTATGCTCGATTACTGCAAAAACTTGGTATTTGTTTACCTTTTTTAAATGCCATGCCCAGCTACAAAAAAATGTAACACTTCTCCCCAGTGCATTTGTTATTCTTTCTAATCAGCAATGCCAAATTAACTTCATCATACAAAAAGAGTGATTGCGCAACCCAGGCGAAAATTGTGGTTCGAGAACCGCCTTGTTTAGGTAAGACCATGATATTTACCTTTTGCTACAAATCACAGTTATGTGTTGGTTGAAAAGTCGAAACACTGCCCACTTCGTAATTGGATCACTCTGTATGTGAAAACATTACAATACTGGACATCGGTTAGACAAAATAAGTTTATTATAAGTTTGTTTATGTATGAAAGTGCTACACTGTCATCGACACACTTTTAAGGGAATTTACGATTATGTCTATTGGTCATGAGGTGTAAGGCGTCGTAGTGTCAATGGATCCTAGTTGTGTGTGGTAGGTAGTTAATTGCTTGCAAACAAAAAGTGAATGTGTTTAGGGTAGTCTCACGTGCCTCCATGAATTTGATTGACTGAAACATGATGTAATTTGGTAGTCTTTTGGTTAAGTATTTGGCTCTTTGTTCTGTAAAAGTGCAATAAAAAGGCCAAGGTAATAATAACACATATATTTCCCCATGCTGCCAAGCTTCATTTGCATATGGCCTGTCCCAAAGTGGCAAAAATGTCAGATTCATTCAAAAAACATTTCAAGAGCAGTATCATACACTATAGCTATTGGTACAAAAGCCATGCCATGTTCTAGAATTTTCAATTTTGATTTTATGCATGAGGCTATTAACTCAGTTGCAATCAGCCATTTTTTCTACACTGGGATTTTCCTTACTATTAGAAAGCTCGAGCTACAGTCATGGCTTGAAAAGTGGGGAATTGGGAAGCCCCTCCTTACCAGGAAATTTGGCAATTTGGAGGGAACTTGGCCATTGGAGGGAAAATTTTTACATTAAGATATAATGGGGAAATCTATGCGATGATTCTTCCCGGGAAATTTACCTTTTTTGAAATTTTTGCAGTGCATATGTGCAACATGAGATCCTTGTGTGTTGATGAAGATTTTGTGTTAATGGCTACACAAAACTACCTTTAAAAAAAGAGGCGAAACATATTTTTCAAACCCCCAAAAAGTCTCCAATCAACATAACACTGCGAATGTCATATATTAGGGTGCATGTAAATCAAAACAAACAGTATCTTCATCAGGCACCATGTTTCTGCGTTTTGCAGAGGAAAATGGTAGCAGAAACATTAAGTGGGACCTTTCCATACATCTGTGATTATCATGACAGGTTTTGAGGTTTTGTAAAATCAGGACCATTGATGATTTCTATTGTGCCTTGTACAATGCGTGACCCCTAGCAGTGGACTCACATACTTCAATCACGTTTGTGGAGTCTAGCTGCAACGTCCAGGGATACACGGTCAACATTATTGTTATATGCTTTCCCATATTGACAAAGAAGCGAAATTGTCCGAAATCTTACGCGTGCAGAAACAACTGGACCTCCCTAAATGCAGAAGAGTTCGCTACAGGAAATCTACCAGTAAGACTTGAAGGATTTTGTACTAATTGATTGTTTTACCCATGTGATTGTTTGTTGAGTATGCCCAGCTGTCTCAGTTGTCAAACTGTATTTTCTGGCTTTTATACGTAAGAAATCAATAAATAAATAAAACATGGGTAGTCGCAATGAGGACTTTTCGGAGTGATGCATTGTGGAAAATAGGACAAGTAGGTCTATTGAAAGAAAGGTGACGAAAATTACTCATAAACAAAAAATTGAAGGCCACAGTTAAAATAGGTATAAGAGTTCAATAGTGATCCGATACTTGTTTTGTTGTTTTTCCCCCTTTTAGCCTTCTGTTTGTATTTGTTATTTTAAAATATCACAAAAGAACAAAAAAATTGTGCGGCATCCAAAATCAGCGGTTTGCGGATGATCAATGGGTGATATTTTGACTGGCCTTTGGATGATTTCTCAACTCGCGTGGAGCCATGGTCGAACAACCCATGAGAAGGTAGTGAACTCAAATAAGAAGTTTGATTTCTCATGTTGAGAAGAAATCTTAATGTTCCTTGCGGGGGGGGCTTATTACTTGATGTAGACTCAATAATAATATAATAATACAACTAGGCTTTTATAAAGCGCCATCATTTCACCGCTCCACAACGCTGTGCCTCTTCTTTATTACTCATGCCATCAGGAATCGTCACAATCATTTCGCTTCACATTAGGTCGGGCCAGCCGGCCAAGCACACAATCCTAATCAAGCACTTAGATGGTAGAATTCCCTAAACAGTACCCGATATCGCTGGGTCGAACGAGGCAGCGAGGTTAAAGTGCTTGCACCAAGTGCCACAACAACATTGGCCACAGCGGGGCTGAACCGCAACCTTTGCATGAATGTCAGCCATAATATCAATGAGACCACAGTGCCCTCACACGTTACAAAGTTGATCCCTCGGGATGCAGAACTCCAAAATATACCCCTAAAACTATGGATACCAAAAGTGTTTTTCCTTGTGCCTCGTGGTAATATATACCCAAATGTACTGCGCCATCCATCTTCTTCTCTCTATCTGGAATCTACATAAGGTTGTTTTCTGTATATTGAAGGGATCGTGATTATAGCACATTCTGTTTATATGGTTTGGTAGATCTTGTGAGAAAAGCTTATTCCACAATTTCAGGTGAGTACTGATCTTGGTGGTTTCAGATTGTATGAGCAAATGCTTGTGTAATTAATTCGTGCCGTTTACGGAAGGAAAATACAAACATGCGAATATCTTACAGATACGATTGAATTTGCAATACAAGATTTGGGACACATGCATTATAAGGATAACGGTTCAGAAGATAAGAAAATCTCAAATTTTGTGGGTTATTGGCACGTAGCACTTATTTGGACGGGGCTCGATTTCGTGTCCGGTGATTCCTTGTCTCATTTCCAATCATTCCTCCCAGGTTGGTTGTAACCGTTCTTTTGAATCAGAACTCAAGTTTCTTGCTTAGCATCTCAAGGAACTAGTCCGCTTATCCCAGTTGGCCCACTCTTTGGTCCTGAGTTGGAGACGCTAGATCGGCCAGTTGGAAGTGACGGAGTATGAGCAAGTGTGCTACTGCTAAACAGTCAGACGATAAGCCGGTCAGCAGCGAGGGATGCTTTCAAGTATCTCTCAGAGTACTTGTCCCCATCGCCATGAACAACGTTTGTGCCAGCTTCTTAAAGACATAAATATAGACATTTGCAGGAATACTGAAAGTCAAGGAGAAGTCTGTTAGAATTAAGACAGCTATTTTTTCCAAACTGAAAAAAATAGCACAAAAGGAAGAAAAGCGCTGTATTAAAAGATATAGATCTCCATTCTCCATGTGTTGTAGTAGTGTCCGTGCGGACATTATGAACTACAAATAGCCTATTTTGTCCATATTAAGGTTAATGTTGCTTTTGGTCTTATCAACACTTGTGGGTATCCATGTTAGGATACCCATACCTGATACGAAATGCAAAAATCTGATTTTGATTCAGTTTTGTTGATTTTCCGATCTGGCAAATCAAGGGTCACTACTACATGACCTTATTCAAGGTCTTGAGAAGCTCCCCTTCTCTGACAAGTTTTGTCTTTGGGGGCTCCTTCTCATAAGATTGTTACTGGGCTGGCCAAGTCTGTCCATGATAAAACATACTTTGTGATACTGAGATCAAGCTTTCTTTCTCCTGTCAGGCGGGGAGGGGTTCTCCTTCTCCCATCAACAAACCCCACACCCTCAAGCATTATTCCATAACGTGAGAGGTGGTAGGGTCGTGCTAGACGTCAAAAGCGTACGGGCAATATTGATCCCCCTGCCGAGCCTGTTGGCGGCGGTGTTCCTAGTGCTAAGCGAGCCTGTGTAAGGGTCGTGGAAGGGGTCAGTCTAGATTTTGAAGTCCCTTCGGCCGCAGTGCACGCAGTGTTGGCCTACTGCGCTGCCCCCCCCGCCACTCAGGCCCGTACCAGGATTTTTTTGGGGGGAGGGGCGATTTTTTTCAACAGGACCTTTTTCCCTAATTGGGCCCCTTCCCAAAAGTTGGTCTCGCACCCTCCCAAAAAATATTCAGTAAAAAAGGTCCACTTTTCACAAATTCGTCCCTCCCCCTCCAAGGGGGTGGGTGAATTTGGAACAAGTGGACCTTTTTTTACCAATTTTAACCTTTTTTTTGAAAATAACATAAAAACCACACACCCCTAATTTTTGGGTCGCTCAGTCCGCTCGCAAAAATTTCGATTTGTTTTGCTTTTTTGAGCTATTTTAGGTTTTTTTTTTTTTTTTTTGGTTTTTTGGAATTTGGGGGTTTTATCCCTTCACTGTTTGCGCGTGCCTGCCTTACCTTTTCATCCACAAAACACACAGAAACAGTGGGTCGGCCTCCTTCTACTCTACGTAAGTCATTGGCCAAACATAAATCCAGACGGTTCGTCTTGAGCACTGTCCCATGGGCATGATATACCAGTTTGTCCACCTTGCAGAACACAATGTCCGCCATCGACACCTCTCCTTTCCTTTCCAGCCCTTGCCTCAAAGACCAGGTTTCTTCGGAGGAGGTGGATTCATTGCTTTGCAAGAAGGCGATTTACCAGATCACCCTCCTTTTAGGCCGGGTTCCTGGTGACCTACTTCAAGAAGAGGGGCAACCGGAGGCCCATCCTGAACCTCAAACCCTTGA